>PVHX01000568.1:0-283751 GCA_004024805.1 Geosciurus inauris | reverse complement strand
AGGAGAGGGGAAGGGAAAGGAGGGGAGAGGGGAAGGAGAGGAGAGGAAGAAGGGAGAGGAGGAGAGGAGGGGAGGGGAGGGGAGGAGGGGAGAGGAGAGGGGAGGAGAAGAAAGGAGAGGAGCTCACTCTGAGCACAAGGGGACACCAGGCAGGGATGATGCAGAGCGTGAGGAAATATAAGACTTATGACTTCAGTAAAAGGGTCCAGAACCTTCTTTGGAGGTTCTTCCTCAGAGCATGGCCTTCCTCTGAGCTAAGGAAGTCTCCTGGCTGATTTGTGATCATCGGAATAGCAATTCGGCTTATTTTACAGCCCGGTGTGGTTATGCACAAACACACATTCACACACAAACACACACACACACTCAGATGCTTCATGTGACACATTTCATACCTGCCACACACATCACCACAAATTTTCACTAGCTCAATAGGCCAAAACACACATGAGGAGTTTTGACATCTCGCAGAAACCCAGGGAGAGGACCTTGCTGACTGCCTCAGCACAGCTAGCAGAGGAGGGGACGGGACAAACCCCGCCCCCACATGAAGGCTCTTCCCCAGCATTTTCTAGTGAGAACAGCCTCCCTGAGATACAGACATGTCTGTCCTCCTTTTCTGCTGTCACTGGGAAGCAGTTCTCTGAAGCATTCTGGCCTGATTACAGACACAGGTGAGAAGAAGGACATGTTGACCAGATTCTCTGTGCTGCCACAGAACAGGGGGCTGACTTGTGAAGCCCATAAGCCCCAGTGCCACAGCCTGGCAGGCACTGCGCCAGTCACACATGCAGAGAGGAAAGGCAGGCACCATCCCAGCCTGTGAGTGCTCACAGCATGGCAGAGGTCACCCTGACGACCGCCAGCAGTTTGGACTCTTTCCTCATTTAAGAGAGGCGGTGATGCAACTGTTGACCCCAGTTCTCTTTTTGTTGAGGAAAGTCCCTCTCCTCGCATGACCTTTGCACTGTGGTAGGGCCAACTCACTAACCCTCTACTTGCCTTTGGGCTTGGTCCTGTTCCTTTCATTGGGAAATGGGATGCTCACAGATGCAACGCAAATGAAGCCTGAAACACGCTTGAACAGTTGAGCTTGTGTCCTGTACTTCTGTCTTTCAATAGAGAGAAACACATCCTGGGTGGTCACAGTCCAAGCAGGACGAGAAACATTTGGAACACACTTAATCCAATCCAAAACCTAGAGCTTCACCTAGCCTACAGCAACTGGGCCCCAACTCACCCACAGATGAGGGGGCCAAACATAAATTCCTACCGTGCCCCTGATATGCTGTGGCTAATTCTTATGCAACGTTATTGCAATGACAGCTACCTGAGGAGAGAGGCATGGAGAGCACCATCCCTTGGGAACAGGTAGGAACTAACCACATGAGCCCAGCTGCTGCTAACCAAGATTAAAATCCAATGATATCATCTTCCCCCTACGTCAGAAACAAGGCAAAGATGTCTACTCTTGCTTCTGCTATTCCACATTGCACTGAAAGTCATAGATGGCACAATGTGGCAAGATGACAGGAAAAGGTATATACATATGGAAAGAAAGAAAACTTTCATTTACAGATGTCATGGTTGTGTACAACTACCCAAAGACTCCACAAAAAGTCCACCAGAATAAATAGACGAGTTCAGCAAGGCCACAGGATACCAAATCAACATATAAAACTCAATTGTTATTTCTATACACTAGCGATGAACAATTGGAAATTAAATTTTTTAAATGTACCAATTACAATAACATAAAAAATGACAAACTCAGGTATAAATATAACATAGTAAGTAAAAGATTTGTATGCTGAATGCTATTAAGCATTAATGAGAGAAATTTTTAAAAAGAGCAATGTGAATGGGAAGATACACTATATTTAAGTATCAGAAGATTCAATATTTTAATTCTCCCCAAAATTGATCTATAATCAATCCAATTTCAATCAAAATTCCATCAGAGTTTTGTTAAAAATTGTTAAACTGATTTAAAAACTTATAAGAAAAAGAACTTAAAACAGTTGAAACAACTTCAAAAAATAACAAAGTTAAAAGACTTAATTAGACATATGACTAAGGCTGATACACTTGTCTGTATAAGAACAAATGGAAGTATTAAGGCCTTTGTAGGCTATACAATCTGTCATTACTGCCCAGGCTCAAAGTGGTCAGAGATGACAGAATAACCAGGCATGACTGGGGTCCACAAAACTGAACTTACAAAAACAGGTGGTAGGGTGAGTTTAGACAACAAGCCAAGGGAGGGCAATCCTTACAGTATGGCCCTGGGAGAGTAAAGGCATAGAGATTGATAAAATACAACAGAATTCCCAGAAGTAGACCCAAACACATGTGGTCAATTGATTTTTTTAATAAGGTGAAGTGGTAAGAACCTTGACCCATATCATATTTCAAAGTTATTTCATAGATATAAATGTAAATGGATCATAGATCTAAATATAAAACCTAGGACTACAAAAAATGTCTAAAAGAGGGGCTGGGATTGTAGCTCAGTGGTAGAGCGCTTGCCTCGCATATGTGAGGCACTGGGTTCAATCCTCAGCATCACATAAAAATAAATAAATAAAATAAAGATATTGTGTCTATCTACAATTAAAAAAAAAACATTTTTAAAAAATGTCTAAAAGAAAATATCTGTGACCTCAGGTTAGTCAGATTTCTTACATAAAACACAAACCATAAACTATAAAATAAAAAGTGATAAATTGGACTCTTTAAAATTTAAAATTTCTGCTTTTTGAAAGACTACTAAGAGAATGAAAAGACAACCTAGACTGGAAGAAAATATTTGCAAGACATAACTGATTAAGGGATTGTAGCCAGAACATATAAAGAAGCCTCAAAGCTCGGTAAGAATAAAACAATCATACTTTTTTAAATGGTTAAAAACAATGAACAGACACTTTACCAAAGAAGAACTACATGTGATGAGTAAATAAACACATAGTGATTATGGAATTATAAATTCAAATAATAAATGAATAATTTTTTGAAGCTGGCAATACCAGGTGCTTATAAGGATGTGCAGCAAGAGGACCTTCCAGGCACTTTGCTGGTGATACTTCACAGTGGCACAGATGATGCAGAAGAGGTCAGCAGCTTCTTCGCAATCGGACATGCCTCACCATATGGCATAACAATTCCAATGTCAGGCAAACACAGAGAAACAAACACATCCACACAAACTCCTGTGTGAGATTTATTTGCTCTAAGAAGAGGAAATACCTCATGTGCCTACCACCTATTGAAGGATGTGCTGTGGAAGGCCCACTCCGCTGAACATGACTCAGAAGTTCAAAGGAATAAACACTGACATCTCAATAACACAAAGCAGTCACAGCAGCGTTATCCTAAGCAAAAAACCAGACACGGAAGGCTACACACTGCATGGTGCCGTTTATGTGACCTCAGGAAAGGCCAACACTATGGAAAAAAACAGAGCAGTAGTTGTGGGGCTGGGAGGAGGGCACAGGAGAACTTGGGAGAATTGAAGTCATCTACATCTAGAGGGTGACAGGCTGATGGTTATGCCCCTAGATACTTTGCTAAAACCCACAGGACCTCCAACTGTGAATCTGGTTACATGTAAAGCATAACAAAATTATGCCCCCTCAGAGAAACTGAACATTGAAATACTTTGAGTGCCCTCCCATTCTTTCAAGATTAAGATGCCCAAAACACACATCTTGAAGGTGGCCCAGCTGTCTTCTAGGGGATCCATTGCACCTGCAACCTTGGGACTCTTGTTAAGAGAAAGGTTCTCACTCAGATCATCTGAATCAGAGCAGAGGTGGTGACAGGAATCTGCTTTGTTAAACAGCTTTTCTGGGCTGCCCATTAAAGTTGGTGAATCCCTAAGGAAGAATTTCTGTCTGACTCGGAAGCCTAATGTCCTCCCCTCACCTCTCATTTCTGTACCTTTCCTGCCCCTCCAGGCCTGCTCTCAGCCCATCTTGGCTTATTGTCACTCCCCTGCCCAGGGCCATCACCCAGCCTCCCTGAACCCAGCATCAATGTCACATCTTGAGGCCACCTTTGAGGATGTACCCCAAGTAAGTCAGACCAGCCTGAGTTCACTCTCGGGACACTTGCATGTCTGTCCCTGCACTTCTCTCTGGGACTGGTAAGAAATCACTTACTGCCCTCTCCCCAGGGAACGTCACTCTGGGCAGGGTTCTGACCTGTCTTGTCCTCTCTCTGCTCCTATGTTCACTGCCTAGAATCTGTTTGACCTCTATATTATTAATACAATATCAAAAACTGTGCTCACTAGATTCCAGGAAATACCCTCAATATATGAAAATATTAATTAGCTTAATCCTTACTACAACCCTCTGAGATGGGTTTTTTCATTATCCCCACTTCATAAATGAAGAAACTGTGTTAGTCAGCTTTTCATTGCTGTAACTAAAATATTTAAGCAGAACAACTTAGAGGAGGAAAAGTTTATTTTGAGCTTACGGTTTCAGTCCATGGTCAGCCAACTCCATTGCTCTGGGTTGGAGATGAGGCAGAACATCGTGGTGGAAGGGCATGATGGAAGAAAGCTGCTTAGCTCCTGGCAGCCAGACAGCAGAGAGAGAACAGGGAGTCAGGGATAAGATATAGAGTTCCCAAAGTATGTCCCCAATGACCTGCTTCCTCCAGCCATGCCCCGCCTCCCTACAGTTACCACTTAGTAATCCATACTTATTTAGTAATCTTAGTAATTTGGATTACTACCAAATTAGTAATCCATCAAATTGATTAATTCACTGACCACAGCTCTCATGATCCAATCATTTAACCCCTGAACTTTCCTGCATTAACACAGGAGCTTTGGAGGGGCACCTTCTATCCAAATCTTAACAGAAACTGAGGCACAGAGAGGATAAATAACTTGTTGGGGGCCTTATAGCACCTAAATATGCAAACCCAGGAAGTATGACCTCAGAAAACATTCTCCAGCTGGGCACGGTGGCTCACACTTGTAATCCCAGCACTTTGGGAGGCTGAGACAGGAGAATCACGAGTTCAAAGCCAGCCTCAGCAACGGCAAGGCACTAAGCAACTCAGTGAGACCCTGTCTCTACATAAAACACAAAAAATAGGACTGGGGATGTGGCTCAGTGGTCAAGTGCCCCTGAGTTCAAACCCTGGTACCAAAAAAAGAAAAAGAAAAAAAAGAAAACATTATCCAAACTACTATTTGAGTTCAAGATGTATCTACTGGATGAACAAAGTTCAGTGACTAGGAAAAGTCTAGCTGATAAAACAACAATGCTGTGGGTAATGAACTGATACCAAAGGCCAGCCCTGGGGCCTACTCCCCATCATCACCAAGCCCTCCTCACACATGGCAGCTACTGCCCACACAGGCCGTCTCACAGGGAACAAGGAAAAGGAACCACACTGTTCCTCAAACACAAACTTAAGGTTTCAAGTCTCAGGAAAATCTTGTCATTGGGATGGAGAAGAGAACAACAAAGAGAAAGATTTGCTGGCAGCCGGCAGAATTTCCACAACCAACCACCCCCACCACTCCACCATGTGTTTGCTTGAGAGGATAATCAAGTCCATTTATCAGACATTTGAAAGAGCAGGGATGCTTTCTCCAGACAGATAAGCAAGACAAAAACAAACTAATTTGTGCTTCCTTTTTTGATGCTTGGATTTCTTTAACTGAATCAGTCAGCAAACTCCTGGGAAAGCTTTGGAGCACCGAAGAGATAACAACAGTTGCAGTGATGTTGATTGGTACCCAGTGGACCACAGAACTGCAATGAGGCAGAAATGAGGTCAGGTCAAAGGCTCAGGAATCAGGAAAACAGGTGAAGGAACCACTGGGGTGGAGGACCATCTGGCCCTCAGTGGACAGTCTTCTATTATAGATAATGTGCCATTTCTCCTCCCTAAATCACCCTGAGCCTGGAAATACCATCTTAAAAGGATGATATCAAGCCCAGACCATGCTGGACTCTGTCAGCACCACAATCCTATATGACAGCACTTCTCACTCTTTCCCATGCACAGCAATCGTGGGGAGAAAGGTGCATAAATTCTGATTCCTGGGGTGGGGCCCAAGATCTGCATTCTCAACAAGTTCCCAGCTACTGTGGGTCTTACTGGCCAGGGCCCATTCTGTGATTACAGAGGTTGCTGAGGTCCACTGACCATAAAGGTTGCGGTATGAGGGACAAATCCATCAAGATGTTTAAAGGGATAAAAAAAAAAAAATCAAGATGTTTCTCTAGACATTTGAAGACATAAAACTAAACCCAGCATCCAGCATACTCTTTTCCTTTTGCTTTCCAGATGCATGAATTCCTCTACCTGGGCAACCTGTCAGCTGGTGCTTACCAGAGCAATGGGAGACTGGTTTAAAATCAATCAGCTACTATGACTATAATGACCCAATGCTATGTGTATGGAAAAAACACAGCTGAGGAAAATCAGATACAGTAAAATAACAACAAAACTTTTCTGCAGTGCAGTTTATATCTCAGTTCTGAATCTTTGCAGAGAATTGTCCATCTGGGCATCCTCTGGATCCTTGGGATAAAGACTGCAGGCGGCAGTGATGGAGGCAAAAAAAAAAAAAAAAAAACCCTCTTTTTCAAAAAAAAATGTCTATTGCTATTGAAAAAGTATTTGGAGAAAGTGTGGATAAGAGAGGTAGAACCTCTTCTGAGATTTAATTAAACCACACATGAGATAGAACAGAACAGGGAGAAAGAAAACATGAACTTCTGTCACATTTCTTGTAAGTGAATTCACTTCTGCCATCTTCTAGGACACTCAAAGTCACTCTGAACATGGGGACTCTTATTGTCCCATCCCCTAAGTGAAGAAATGAGGTCTTGGAGAGGTTAAGTCATTTTCCGTTATGTTGTCTTGAAAAGAAGCCTGTGTTAGTCAGCTTTTCATTGCTGTGACCAAAATACCTGACCAGAACAACACAGAGGATGAAAAGGTTATTTTGAGCTCACAATTTCAGAGGTTCCGTCTATGGTCAGCCAACTCCATTGCTCTGGGTCTGAGATAAGGCAGAACATCAAGACAAAAGAGCTTTGCAGAGGAAGACTGCTAAGCTCATGGTAACCAGGAAGCAGAGAAGAAAGTGGGAGAATCCAGAAACAAATATATACTCCCCAAGAGCCTACCTGCTATGACCAACTTTCTCCAGCTATGCCCCACCTGCCTACATTTGCCACTCAGTCCATTCCCTCCATTCTAATCAAATGAATTAGTTCACTGATTAGGTTATGGCTCTCAGAAATGAATCCTTTCATCCCTGAATATCCCTGCATTAATGCAGGAGTTGTCAGGGAAAACCCCAAACCATAACAAAGGTGGTAAGAGAATATGCATCAGAAGTTCATTTCTCAAAATGTCACGTGTCATTCACGGACATACAACCAGTAAAGACAGATACATGTGAGGGACCTAGTGGCAATGTCTAAAGACACAAAGTAGAAAGATGTGTGGCATCTTAAGGTCATAGGAAGACACTGGATATCAGGAAGATAGGGTCAATAGCAGCAATTTCAGAGCTCACAGAGACTGAATGCTTACAATTGTCAATCATTCTTAACAGGGACTGAATGCCAACAACAGTTTCAAAGATTTTACAGGCAACGCTCCACTTAATTCCAAAAATAGCCCCCAGGACAGGTATGATAACCAATCCCATTAACTGGATGAGGAACTGAGGCTAAGCATAGTGACATTTAAAATCACATGGTCAAATAAAGGTAGAGATCAGATTAGGGGACCACTGTTCTGGCAAGCATTTGCTACAGATGGAGCAGGCTCTCAGGAGAATGACTCTTTCCTAAGCCTTTCCTAAGACATTTTGTTCTTCTGCAGCTGACTCGGCATCCATGCATGCTCTAAGCTGGGTCCCGCTGTGGAGGTTCACATACTACATCAGTACGCTGAGAAGCAATCAGAGGAAAACAGACCAAACTGTCATGGAGAATTGAGAGAGCAGGGGAGCTGGGGCAGAAGGTTCTGGGTAAAAAGAGGAGTTTCCATGGAAAGGAGGCCTGTTTGAGAGACTTCCAAATTGAACGCCAGATCAATCAGATGTTCTACCTCCATTTCCTGTATTACATCTTCCAGTGACTTAAGGTCTCAACCACTTCCTTGTGCATCCATTCAGCAAAGACTATTTCCTCCTACATGGCAGGCACTGTGCTGAGCGCTGGATCTAGAGCAGGAAACGAGCGAATCTCAACCCTGAAATGTCCACGTGGAATGAGAGATGAGATGGTACAAATGAGGATGTAAACATTGGCAGTGATGTGGATGGTGAAGGAAAGAATGGCAGAATGAGAAGTGCTGGGGGACAGAAGTGAGACTATTTTCAACTTTTAGAAGTATACACACAGAGAAGTGCACAAGTCAAGATGTCCAACTGACTCAATCTTAATACACTGAGTACCCAGATCAAGAAATGGAAGACACATCAGAAGACCTGCCCCCTTCCAGCCACAAGTCTGTTATGGCAAGGAAAGTGGCATTAGGACAAGGACCCAAATGAAGAAATAGATAGTGAGTCATGTGGGTATTAAGAGAAAGAGCATTTCAGGCAAAGGTAATGGCAAGAGCAAGAAGGAATGAAGCAAAGCCATTTAAAGAATAGCAAGAAAGCTATGGAACCACCTAGGTGCCCTTCAACAGATGAATGATAAAGAAAATGTGGTATATATATACAGTGGAATATTACTCAGCCATAAAGAAAAATGAAATTATGGCATTTGCTGGTAAATGAATGGAACTGGAGATTATCATGCTAAGTGAAATAAGCCAATCCCCAAAAAACAAAGGCCAAATATTCTCTCTGATATACGGATGCTGACTCACAACAGGTCGGTGGAAGAGGTTCACCAAAATGGACAGGGCAGAGTGGGGGGAAGGAGGGTAGAAATAGGAAAGATAGAATGAATCAGACACAACTTTTCTGTGCTCATATATGAATACGCAACCAGTGTATCTCCGCATTGTGTATAACCACAAAAATGGGAAGTTATATTCCATGTATATATGTCAAAGTACACTCTACTGTCACGTATGACTAAAAAGAACAATTAAAAAACAAGGCCACAAGAAATAGAAAATGGATATATTTGCAGAAAAAGGGAGACGGGGCCATTCTTTTTGCCTCTAGATTTATAATGCATCCTTGCCAGGCCCAGATCATAAGTGGCCTGGTGATGAGCAAGCACCCCCATGATGGCTCTGACTCGTCCTCCCCCCACTCCCCCAGACTCGTCCCTCCCCAGACCACTCTCACCCCTCAACAGCAGTAGGAGCTCTAGCTGCCTCCCCAGGCAACCTCCTCTGCTTCACCTACCACCAAAGCAAGTGAGTGGCAGAAAGGAGACATTCAAGGATTCTAGAGATAGAAGGGGTTCTGGCAAAATTGGCCCCAAAAGCCATGCTCTGGTTCTCAACCCAGAGCCACCAGTAGGCAGAGATAGGGCAGGGGAGGATGAGTGCAGAATTAGAACCAAGATCTGGGTTTCAGATCCTGGCAAAATCAATGCCAATTAGCAAGATAGGAAGTAACAAGGTACTAGTAGAAAAACTTGAATTATCTGCATAATCAATGCGAATTACAATCTTTTATGGGAATTGTTTTCCACATTATTCCTAATTACCATTCACTACAACGATGATAAAGCATATCTCTAAATATAATCTCACATAAACTTTGCAGTCAGTTCTATTTGGTTATAACAGTAAATTCTAGACATGTTGAAGGAAAGTGCCAAGTGATCCCAAATTAACTTCTCAAAATGTGCTCTTTATTGGACGGGCTCTGGGTACTCATTTCTACATACTGCGGTCATGTATCCTGGCTTTTCTCAGAAGGTCCTCATTTTAGAATGCCCCAAACCACAATTTCTGCTTTTGGCTCAGAATTATGATCATGTAACTAGGAAAATAGAGGTTGATACATGGAAAATAGCAAGGCAGGGTAGTCCAGGTACCTTTGGAGCCATCGTCTTCCCCCAGCCAGGTTTAGGATCAGTTCCTGTCATTGCATAACAAAGTACATTTATACTTTTTTCTGCTTGCAGGCATTGACTCTTCCCTAGGGATAGCATTTGCATACTGGACATTCCATCTCAGCAAAATCCAAGAAGACTGAGTCCCTTCTCCCTAGTAGACCTATATACATTCAGTGGAGGCCAAAGTGTGAGATTGCTAGTCCTAGTGAGGAAAGGCTGTTTTGATAGGACTATGACCTGCAATCTTGCTGGATGTCCAGTAGGAGATGCCTGCTACCAAGGCAATCAGCTGAAATAATTTTAGTCTGATCCTACATAGCTTGGAGTATCTTATACCAGCAGAGATTGCCTCACCAGAAATCATCCAGAGCGCAAGGTGAGTCTGATCTGTGGGTCAGCTTGTATCATTCAGTGGGAAAGCTGCACAGCCACATATGTGGGTCCCAGCAACTCCTAGCAGCTGCCAACAGCCACAGCCAGGTGCTTCTCCATTCCCACCAGGCCCACAGACCCGTCACAAGTGTTTTAATTCTAGGAAGACTGTTCGGTTATGGGCAGATAGTACTAGAGAGGAAACATTGTTTATAATCTCAGGGGACAGATATATTACAGCATGTTATAATTACTAGCATTTATTAAGGCCTATTTAGGGCCTATAATTGGCATGGAGGGATGGCACATTGGGGCCAAACCCCATCTCTTCAAGAGCCCAGGAGTTAGTCTTTTGAGGTCACCTTGCATGAGGCTGGAGTCATTCTAGTATGTTGGTTAAAAGCACTTTTATGTCCAAAATAAACACTTTAAGTGAAACAATTTTTGTAACAATTTGGGAATTTATTTTGTTAAACATACCTGGAGGCTCAAAAATGTGAATTAGCTTGGGCCTGTGAAAAGCTAAGGGTCACAGTGCTATCACATATTAAGTGCACTACCTGTTTAATGCACTGCTCAGCACTTTAGGTGTATTATTCCTAATTCTCACAACAAAATTGCAAGGTGGGTACTATTATTTCTATTATACAGCTGATATTGAGAGGTGGGCCTTATGATTTCTGTTTTACAAGTGAGGTTGAGAGGTAAATATTATTATTTCTATTATACAGATGAGATTGCAAGATGGATAATATTATTCCTATCATGTACATACACTTGGGAGATTGATATTCTTTCTATTCTGCAGACGAAGTTCTAAGAATATTTCCCTACAGATGTAATTGAATATTATTTTTATCCAGATGAGGAAACAGAAACCAAAAATTCCTAGGAACTTGCAAAGATAATTTGATCAGGTGAAGCTATTAAATCAACAGAGGCCAACCCAGATGGAGGTGTGCAGGCTCAGTCGGCAGGCAGTTGTTTGTGCAGGTAGGGCACATGTGGCCCTGTAAGGAGGAGGAAATCACCTACAAACCTCCATGGAGACTTTGCACCATCCAGCCTGTCTTTTCACATGTGCCCCCCACCAACCCCCAGGAATCAGCCGTGCAAGGGGAGTTCTCTGCTGCCTCCATCCCCCTAGTACCTGTCACAGAGGAATTCTGCTAATGGATGGGATGGGCCCTGGCTTTCAAAGCAATTTTGAAAAATGAATCTGAAATAGTACATGTCAAGGTTGCAGACAGGCCTCTTCAATGACAAGCATCTGTAATAACATGACAGTATAGCTGCTAGCTAACCCGGGGAGCTCAGAGACCTCCTCCATTGCTGAGCCAGGCTGTGGCCATTTTCCACAGTGTAGTCAAGGCCCCGGCCCCAGAGTTCCCTGTGCCACACTTCACCAGGCAGGCATTCAGACCTACAGTGGGACAGCGGCTGCTTTTCCGTGATGCATGTCACAGGAAGTGGCACACTCCTGAATAGAGTAGAGCTCAAGTCTCCGTCAAGTCCCCAGGGAAGCAGGGCTTCCACGCTCTCAGGCTTGACTGTGGTGCTCACCACCTGCCACCTGAGCTGCTCTGTCTGTGTGGAGGTGAGGAGCAGGGCTGGGTTCAGATTTGCCTTTTGCATATTGTGTCATTTCCAGCTGGCCCAGAGTTACACAGGTGGCCAACAGTGCCTTCGTTTTGTATTTTCCACCTACAACCTGCCACCACAGGCTGGTGGCAGCCTGTCCCACAGTGCTCTTGACAACGTTTTTCAACTGTTTTCTGAGGAACACTCAATTTTCCCAAAGATGCCCCAGAGTCACCTGGGGAGGAGAAGAGGAAAAAGTCAAGTAGCCAATGTTCCAAGATAAGCATACCAGATTCGACCTGAGCAAGTTCCCTTTGATTTATATTTTACATGAGGTTTTTGCATAAAGTACTGGTTGCAAAAAAAAAAAAGTTTTATTGCTATTTTTAAAAGAAAGAAGGAAGGAAAAATAAAGGAAGCCCACTTAAAGGCCATTCAGCCCTGCTTTATTTGAAGAGATTCTTCTTGGAGAGAAGGACATGTTCATACAAGTGGGGTTGGGGGTAAAATATCTTCCCAATAGGGCATCTGGAATTAAATTTTTAACAGTCTTCTTCTAAGAATCAAGAACTTTGTTCTCTCCCATTTGACTAACCTTAGGGCAGAGATTCTGGAACACAAATTCAGGTCCTACAACAGCCAGGCAGGTGATGCCCAGAGAGAAAGGGTCTGTGGGGCCTCCATTAAACTGGGTAGTTCATTTTGCACTGAAAGCTCTTCCTCAGCTTCCCTTTGGGGTCATCTTGAGGGGTGGAGGACCAGCAACCTGGATGCCTGAACTGCTGATTTACAAGAGAAGTAAATCCAAAATCGTATGTAGCTTTTCGGAGGTTTAAATGGTGGCAACCCTTCCAAAAAACAAAAAACAAAAAAATTAAAACTCTCTATGGGCCAAACTGCTCATGTCTGTGGGCCTGTGCTGCCAAGTTGGAATGCTGGAACAGACAGATGGGGGATCTCTTGGGGGGGTGTGGGTGGAGAGAAGGCAGTACCTCCCCTCTTCCTTATTTAGGAACAGCAGGGCTGTACTCAAAGATACTGGCACATTTGATCAGGGATCAACAAACTTCCTGTAAAGGACCAGACAGTAAAT
Organism: Geosciurus inauris; assembly: GCA_004024805.1. Lineage (NCBI taxonomy): Eukaryota > Metazoa > Chordata > Mammalia > Rodentia > Sciuridae > Geosciurus > Geosciurus inauris. The sequence goes on along the minus strand of PVHX01000568.1, from coordinate 270,686 downwards.
ATTTTAGGCCTGGTGAGCCATACAATCCCTGTCACACATGCTCAATTCGGACCAGCCATGCACCAGACAAACCTTTGGCTGCTTCCAGTCTACACAGTCTTCACCCTCTGTCACCCAGCTCCTTCGATGCCCCCATTCTCTGAACTTGATCTCTTCCTTCTTCTCTTTTAGCTCTTAATTTAAAACTGTCTTCTTCAGGGAGGGCCTTTCTGAGCCTCCTCCCCGGCTAGACTAGCTCAGAGCTTCCATTATAGCTGGTCTCTCAGAACTACTCTCCGTGTTGTTCTTCCCCAGTGACGTTGAGCAGTTTTTTATGTAATGTCAATGTTAGTCAGCTTCCTATCACCATGACGAAATGCCTGAGAAAAACAACTTAAAGGGGAAAGATTTACTTTGGCTATGATCTCAGAGGTTTCAGCCCATGGTCAGCTGGCTCCATTGCGATAGGCCTGCCTGTGGTAAAGCAGAGCATCATGGTGGAGAGGGTGTAGTGAAGAGCTACTTACCTCATGGTGGCCAGGAAGCAGAGAAAGGAGATAGGGACAAGATATACCTTCAAGGACACACACCTCCAGTGACCTATTTCCTCCAACTCCTGCAGTTTCTACCACCTCTTGCTAGTGCCATCAAATTATGAATCTATTGTTGGATTAATCCACTGATAAAGTCAAGGCCCTCATGATCCAATCACTTCCCCAGAGTCCCATCTCTGAACATGGCGGCATTTGCCACCAAGCCTCAACACATGGCACTGTGGGGACTGGTCCAGATCACAACCATAGCAGCATCTGTCTCTTCCTCTGCATTGTAAACTCCAGGAGAGCAAAGGCTGCACTTTTTCCTTTCCACTGTGAATTTCCAACACTTAGCATGGTGCCTGGCCCATAGGAGGCATGTATCCATGTGGGCTTGATGCACCAGAGCTCTATGCACCACTGGTCACCATCCAATAAATTTGCCATAACCACCCACGTTCCCCTGTCCTTCACCTTGGATTCCATTCTGGATTCTGGCCATGTCCTTGCCTGGTTGAATTTAGTCTCTTGCCTCAATTGGTTTGGTACCTGATCCCAGACCTTCTCTAAGTTTCTATCTGCCCTTTGAAGTCACTCCTCTCATCTTCTGTCTGGGCCTGACCTTGGTCAATAGTTCTGCTACCCCTGTTGTGTGTCCTCATGACCTGGTGACTTTGAGCCCCAAACTTCCTGTCCAAGGCTTGCATGTTCCTGTGCTTCCCCTTCAACATTCACTGGAACTTGGTGAGGAAGAGAGGAATCGTCAGCTCCACTATACAGGCAAGGAGACAGGAATTTCAAACATTAGTACCGATTCAGTGTTAAATCCGATGTCAATTCCGTATCTCTGGGTTTGGTGTTAAAGAACGTAAGAAACCATTTCTAAGATCAAAGGAGCTTAAAAACACAACATCACAACACAAGTGATCTACTTTACAGTTGTGATATGCTGTGCTTGTGTTTTTAATATCATCATCTCTGTATCCTATCCTAGCCTGGTACGTGTGTTGTGACTTATTCAGACACATACAGTTAAAAAATACTTGGGTCTCAGGTGAGCCTGAGCAACTAGAACCTGGTACTTCTATTGTGAAAACAACAGCAGTAGTAGTGGTGGTAACAAGCATAGTAGCTGACATTTATTTGGAGCTTTCTATGTGCCAAAAGACTTTCTAATCTCCCTACTTGCAGTGGTTGGTTGAAGCGTGTCTCCTAGATCTCTATATCTACCCAGAAGCTCAGTACCTGACTTTATTTGAAAATAAGGTCTTTGCAGATATAATTAAGGATCTTGAGATGTCACAGTGGATTGACTGAGGTCCTTAGAAGGAGAAGACACAGAGACACACAGGTAAGAAGACCATGTGATGACAGAGCCAGAGGCTGGAGTCGTGCCACCACAGCCAGGGAAAGCCAAGGTTTGCTGGGAGCCACTGAGACTGGAAGAAGCAAGAAAGGATCCATTCACTGCCTCCAGAGGGAGCACAGCCCTGCTAACACCTTGATTATGGATTTTGGTCCCTTGGGACTGTAAGGGAATAAATGTCTATTGTTTTAAGCCATCCAACTTGTGGCTTCTCGTTATAGCACCCCTAAAAAACGAACACATTGTACCACTTAATTGTCACAATAAATAGGAATTAAATACTGTTGTTTTCCTATTTTACAAGTAAGGATGTTAGGGTTCAGGGTGGTTAGGACTTGCAGGAGCCCACAACCAAGCAATTGCTGAGTCAGTTGGAATCCAGAACGCCTGTGGCTACAGGTGACCACCAAAGGGCCTTCCTGGACCTCCCCAGACTAGAGTAGAGTATCCTTGACACTCTCATCGTCAGTCTACACATTCTGCCCTGATGATTGACACATTTTGCCACCTTATCTTTGGGCATTTCTCCCTGTTATGTGTTCCAGCTCATGGCAGAGATTTACCATGTTGTGCTGTGAGCTGGCTTGACTTTGCCCCTTATTTCTCCAAATAGAAGAGTTCAACCACTCAGTCCCAGCCTGCCCACACAGCCAGAACCAAGACCAGCCAGAACCAAGACCAGGAATGCAGCCCATCAGGGAGCCCCTCCCTTGTCCTGCTATCTCTCCTCTTCCCTCCACCAAAAGCCTTTCTGCAGGGACCCGAGAACAGCAGACAACCATTCACACAGAAACCTCTAGCGTGTGCCCTCACGGTTCCAGCTCAGAACATCAGACACTGAGTTGGGTCCTTCTGCTTCCAGCCCAGGGTCAGGAAGGGCACAGTGAACATGGTAATTTTTCTAAGTGTCTTATTAAATCTCTGTCAAGTGGCTGAACATCTGTTCTCTTTCTGCTTGTGTTTTGAGAAACAGATCTAGCCTGGAATCACAGGGCTTCAAGGGACCTGGGTTCATGTATAATCAAACCAGAGCTTTCTCTCAGGCCCTTGCCAAAGCAATTAGCAAAGCTGCTTTTAACCAATTAGGCCCATCTTTTCAGCTCCCTGCAGCAGAGCTGCCTTCTCCTCCCTACTGCTTGGCCTCCTAGGAGTCCATTTCAAAAGGCACAATTTGAACCAATTACGCCTGTCTTGTTATTATAATCATTAATCATCATCATTCTAATGACAACTAATAGGCTACTTCAAATCCCTTTCTGAAACGTGATGGGGGCCTACATAAATGAAAAACAAATATTTTGTACAGTGCTTCCATGCTTTGCCTCGCCCTTCCACATTCGTGATCCCAGTGACCCTGTGTGCCAAGAGGTGCGGTATCAGTGTGCATGTGGAAGACAGCCTGGCACGGGCTCTGAAGTCACACGGTCAGTCCACAGCCAACTGCTAAATCACAAACAGCACTCATTAAAAAAAAGAGGCGGCCTGCTGTGTGGCATGGTGGAGAGAGAAATGGGCGAGCTCTGCAGGTCCGGGTGCATCGTGATTCTCTCTCCTGATTCTTTTGTTGCCTGTGTTGGAGGCTGGGCCCAGCCCACAGAGCTGCCATGAAGACTCCACCACGTGGCCTTTGGAAAGTGCCCAGCACTTCTGACAGCATGACGCTTGTCAAGTAGCCACAGTGATGATAAGGACTAACCTGAGGACCTGTGCCATGTGTCCAGCCTTGTGCTCTGCCCACTGCACAAACACCGCAGGCCCACACGGGCATGCCAGTGTTCTGCTGCTTTACAGTTGAAGGCAGTGACACCAGGGGTGCCCAAAACCACGCAGCTTATAAAGACAAGGTGAGCCCAAGCAAGCTGGTTCCCAAACCATAAGACTGGGGAAAGTCTTACCTGGGAAAGGCCAGTGGTAGAGACAAGAGCTTTGCTCTGAGTCAAAGAGGAAGGGAAGAAGAAGCCGTCCAAGTGGTGTGCGTTGGTCACCATGCAACGTGACTTCCAATGCTACCCAGGTAACTCACAACCATCGCTTGAGCTGACATTACCATCTCCATGTTAGAGATGAGGACTCGGCACAGAGGGAGGCCAGCCCAGAGGGGTGGACGCAAGCTCATCTGCTTCTCCAGAGCCTGTGAGCTTCTACAGGTGTTCCCCAGGCTTCCTGCTGGATCTGACACTCTCATTCAGGTCCTCCTGCCCACTGGCTGGTCTCTGCTACAGAGTCTGGTTTCCACCAAACTTCTAGCTACATGAGAATCAGTATGTTGATTTCCCCTGGTTAACAGAGAATGGCCTTCCACCGAAAGAGGAGCCAAGGAGCAGGACTGGCTTCAGTTGATCTTTCCCATCCAGCACAAGGCACTCAACCCTCTTCATGGCAGCAGCCACAACGGCACACTCAACAATACCCTCTCCTTCCGCTCCACATCAGTCCCTTCCCTATGTCCCCATATCTACCTCTGTGCCTTTGGTTCACTGTTTTATATTTAGAATTTTTATCTCTGGCTGACATCTGACCAACTGAGTTTCTCATTTACTTAAAAGGAGAGTTAAGATCTGGAAACTCTGGAGACAAGCAACACTAACTTTGAAAATGGCTCAGACACTTGCCACTCTGGGCCCCAGTTTCCTTCTCTATAAAGTAGAAGAATAATAATGTTGACCTCAGAGAATTATTGAGGAAATTAAATGAGATAATGCATAAAAAAAGCTTGGCTCACTATCTAGCAGAGAATAAGCTCTCAGTAATGAGAACTAGCCTCAGAGGCATGTCATTCTTAGCAAATCTGACCACTCAAATTTTTCTTACACTATGCATGAGTTCATGCGGGGGGCGGAGGGGGTTCCCTTTCCATCTCACAGGAACATCTGGCCCTCTCCCTTCCGTGAGGTTGGCCTTTTTATAACCTCCGCCCCAAGTTGGCCTTTTTATAACCTCCGCCCCAGTCAGAGTCTGCATGCAGGACAGCTTTTTCATCAACTGGGTAGAGGTGAACTACACACCCCAGAGAATGAAGCTCACATGGGCTGATGGCTTTATCTGACTAGTGCCAATCTATTTGGGAACCAGCTGTTCAGGCCCTGAACCTCATGGGAAGATAAGCACTGTTATATACATAATGGGGTTGAGGTTCCCAAGAGCCAGTCACAGGGCAGCTCACAGCCCAGTCTCGGTTTCAGTCATCCTGGCTGGATTGATTCTGATTTCTTTCACTGACTTACCATATGCCAATGGGAACATCAGTGGTGGAGGTTGTCAGACACACTTTCCATGATGAAAAAGAACACAGAATTGAGTGTCTAAGAAATATGGCCAAAACAACTCCCCCATCCATGAGCTCCTAGCTGCCATGGTAGTGCCTCTCAAACATTTTGGTCCCCATAGTCATTTGCAATCTTAAAAAATATCAAGGGTACCAAAAAGCTTTTTAAAATATGGCTTACATCTATAAATATTTGCCGTTTCAGAAATGAAAACTTGCCAGGCGCGGTGGCGCAAGCCTGTAATCCCAGCACTTAGGGAGGCTGAGACAGGAGAATCACGAGTTCAAAGCCAGCCTCAGCAATGGTGAGGCTAAGCAACTCAGTGAGACTCTGTCTCTACATAAAACACAAAATAGGGCTGGGGATGTGGCTCAGTGGTCCAGTGCCCCTGAGTTCAATCTTCAGTAAACAAAAAAAAAAGAAAGAAAAAAAGAAATGAAAACCAAGAAATGTTTTAAGTGTTTATTTTTATTTTTGTCCTTTAAAAAACAGTATAATAAATCTTGAGCAGTTCTTTAGCCATGTATAACTTTGTCAGAGTCAAAACTCTGCTACATGCTAACTGCTTGACATTGGACAAGTTACATAACCTTTCTGAAACTCAGTTTCCTCACCTGTAAAATAAGAATAATGATAGTACCTATCTCATAGGAGAGTCACAGGAAATGTTCTATATGAAGCACTTAACACTGCCTGGCACCAAGTAAAGTACCCAATAAATGGTATATGAATTTTAAGTAAGTCTTACAAATATGATATAAATGCTAATAGTGGTGGGTACATGATACATGAAATCAAGGGGAGAAGGCAACCCATTCAGCATTGTGCAATTGGTCTTTAGACACAGGCCAATCTTCCATTTCAAGACCCGGAAGGAGAGAAGGGGCTAAGTGCAGTGCTGGATTTCAGGCATGGGCAGGTGGATTCATACTTACTTGATCCAGAGACCCTTGGTGCCTGTATGGTGCCTACACGCTGCTCATGCTCATTATCAAATAAAAACCATGCAGCAAAAAGGCAGTGATTGAGCCCAAACACTCCTCTTCATTTGGATGTGGCTCTTTCTCAGGTTCTCCATCTCTTGTTAGACTAACTATTCATCTGTTCCACCTAACTGACACAAATATTGCTTTCACACACTGAGGGGAGACTTCAATTTTAAATACTCAAACTTCTTAGAAGTCTCCTTTGCTATAAAAAATAATATACCTTATTCTTTTAGAAGTCAGATCAAAGTAAAAAGCAAACCTTTCCTCCAAAACCAGCAGCAACTTCTTCTAAAAAGACAGTGGTGTGCACTTTTACACCCCTGAAAAGCAAGCCGACTGTGCAACTGGTTCAATACAAGACAAGACAGCCGCGAGCCGGGGCTGGTTGCTGAAGCAGGCATGCTGCTGTTTAGTCTCCACAGGGCACCCATTAGCCCACTCCTCTCATCCAGAACCCACACCTAACCCACTGCTTACCTTCCTCAAGGCTCCATGGCTCCCTGTGGCCACATCGATGGCTCCAGGCCTCCCTCTTGCTAGGCTGGATACGATCTGCTTTATTTGCCTCTTCAATAGCCTGGCATCCCCCACAACAAAGGAAACCCTGAGCCTCACCCAAGTTGAGCAGAAGTCAGCACACAGGGCAAAGAAGCAAATGTAGTTCCACCTCAACCTGACCTTGACAGAGACGCCTAACAGGGGACCATCACCAGGAAAGGAGCAGAGCAGCGCAGCTCTCGTGAACAGAGCTGTAAAGTGAAATGTTTGGCAGGGACAAAGTAGTGACCTTACTTCCCCACCCACAAGCAGGCCTCTCCAACTGGTAAGGGCTCAGAGTTTCCTCACTCCAGTATGGAAAGCTTGCTCAGATGCAGACAACCCAGCCCCGCCCCTGGGGTGCCAATCTGGGGCCTCCAGGACCCCTCGAAGCCTCGTCTCTACCAGCATGGATTTCCAAGCTAGACCAGCAGGAGGATTTCTAGGCACCCTGATCTCTTTTCTTTACTTTTTTTTTTTTTAATATTTTTTTAGTTATAGATGGACACAGTGTCTTTATTTTATTGCTTTGTATGTGGTACCGAGGATCGAACCCAGGACCTTATGCATGCAAGGCAAGCACTCTACCACTGAGCTACAATCCCAGCCCCCCTGATCTCTTTTCATTAACACTACTTGCATACTCTTCCGTTAATTTTTTTTAATCAAGCACCTACCAAAACCAAATACAATTTTATGTTTACAGATAGAAAGAGACCCGCACACATATATACACAGGGTATATAATGAACTTTGCTTTCATGGAGTTTATATTGTAAAGAGATAAGTCAAACAACTCATGTGACATATGCAAATGTTCACAGCATCATCGTTCATATAGTGAAATAAAGGAACAATCCAAATGTTCATCAACAAAAGGCACATAAATAAAATGTGAAACATCTATGCCACAGAACTTCATTCAGCAATCAAAAAGAAAAAAGTACTGCACACGTACCACATTGATGAACCTCAGAAAAGTTACAGAGGAAAATGTGGTTACAAAAAGTGCACACGCAGCCGGGCGCGGTGGCTCAAGCCTATAATCCCAGCACTTAGGGAGGCTGAGACAGGAGAATCGCGAGTTCGAAGCCAGCCTCAGCAATGGCGAGGCACTAAGCAACTCAGTGTGACCCTGTCTCTACATAAAACACAAAATAGGGCTGGGATGTGGCCCAGTGGTCGAGTGCCCCTGAGTTCAATCCCCAGTATAAAAAAAAAAAAAAAGGTGCACAGGCTACTGGCCATTTCCATGAAAAGCCAAGGAGAGGAGACTCCACGCATACCAAAAGCTGACCAGTGATTGCCAGGGCAGGGGAGTTGGGAGGAGTGGAGAGTGACTGCAAGCAGGCAGGAGGGATCTCTTGGTGATGGGAATGTTCTAGAACTAGATCATGGTGACGTTTACATAGACATACGCTTCAGTCTTGTGCATTACCAGAAAATCTCCCTGCAAATGTAGGTGACGCTCCATATCCCTTTGGTCTTCAGAAATAGGTGGAGCCACAGCGCAGGGCTCAAAAGGACCATGGAAAGAGGATGGAGTTGAACATGATGTGAGGAGATCGGTGGACTCAGAGGGCTGTGTGCTGACCCAGCCATCAGCCAGACTTCAGGATGCAACTGTCAGGAAGGTGGTGGACAGGCGATGGCCATGAGGCCCAGTGCTGAAACCACCTGCCGTGCTTCCCTTCATCTGAGTGCTGCATGAGGACAGGAGGATGCTAAGCGCACTTGTTAGATGGCTGGCATTTAACAAGTCCACCCTGCATGCCAGGCACTGCTTTGAGCTTTTCACATACAGGAACCCATTTAACCATCATAGCCACTTTATGAAATAGAAACTATTGTAAGAGGTTTCTACGTAAGTCAGGGTCCTGGCAGGATGGAGGGGCTCATTCAAATAAGGCAAATGATAAACACTAATAAAAAACCACTTACAGAGGCGGACATTTGTAGCCAGTGTCCACAAACCTCGCAAGCACTGGTGCAGCACTTCAAAGCCAGCAACAAGATACCATCACTGTCTTGGGTTTGAAAGAGCCTCCCAGTAGAGGGCGGGGGACCAGCACCTGGAAGGACCATGACAGCAAGGTAAAGGGATGGCACCAACTGACAATGAGTCAGGGAGCTCCAGAAATAAAGATTGTGGACTTGCTGTTTCCCTTTCTCCAGTTCCTTTATGGCCATTCCCATTGCACAAACTCGGACACATCAGGACAAGGAAGCCCATTGACAAAGGCCATGTAAGTCAACCTCTTAGGCACAAATACAGGAAAACTTGAAGAATTAAACTGGAAAGATAAATGGGCAATATCCAGTGTAGTATTATTATCATTCACTCTTTATAATAAGGAAACTGAGGTCTGAATTGTCAAGGAATGTGCCCAAAGGCATACATCCAAAAGACCAGAGCTGGAAGAGGATTCTGGCATCCTGGTGGGTCTTCAGCACCACTTGGGCTGCAAGTGTTTCCCTGAATGCCAATCAGGGCAAAAAATGATCACTAAATGCCTGGAAAGTATTCCCCAGGCTTCCAGGATGAAGATGAGGGGAATCCAGAACCAAAACAGGTCACATGACCTGCACTGCTCATATCCCCAAACCCTAGGTATTTCAGTCATGCTGCTTGCTGGGTATCAACTCTTTGGCTAGGTCACTGAATGGCTCAAGCACAAATAGCCAGGCAAGAGGGTGATTTCAGACTCTCCCAAGTGGGTACTTCTGCTCTGCTGTTTACAGGTTTCCAAACTGTGGGGGAAGCAATGTGTTTGCTATCCCTGCTGAACCTTAGTCTTAGAGGTTAAAAAAGTACCACCTGGGGAGATGCTTCAATTTGTATGGTAAGGATCTCTCTAGCCTTCACACTGCCTGTCCCCTTCAGGATCAAGGCACCAAGGAACAGGTAATGGGGTCCCTAATTTCCCAAATGGACCTGATTTGAGGTGCCCCCTTCATTTTACCTCTCAGATTGCACCAACTGGGTTTGTAGGGTTTCAGAGCTGTCTTAATAAGACCCTGACCCTGGGAAAGACACTACCTAGGAGTCACCTGGATGGTGAGCTCAGCTCCAACCCTCAAGGGCCTGGTGGCCCACAAGAGCAGCAGGTGAGGTAGTCCTATTGGCATGGGCTAAGCTGACATGGGAGTGTGTGGTTGACATGAAAGGACAAGTCTATATGCCCCACTGGGCCTTTGGGATCAAATAGCTCCTACCGAGCTCAGCAGCTGCAGCCACAGCAATTGCATCAGTGCAAGCACAGGCAACCTTCCGGAAGCAGGCGCGGGACCTGCCATTAGCCAAGGCACTGGAGGCTCCGAAACCACCTATTTCATCCTTGCCTTCCAGCTTTATGGTTCTGCGATGGGGGAAGGGGTGGCTCTCCCTGTTTCTATCTCATCCACTTTTGCTACCATGCACTATGATGGTCTCTGCCTGCGGCAGAGCCAGCTTTATGATCCCTTTATCCCTCTCTCCCCAGTCTGTAGATCTTTCTGTCCCAAATAAATCAATGTTACTATTTCTCCTTTCCCTACTTACACTCAGCAGACCACTGCTCAGGCCATTTCTTTCAGATAATGAGCCGGGTATGCTCTCAAGCTGGGCTGCTGTGGGGCCCAGACCAGAACAGCACAGTCCAAACTCGAGGGTTTCTGAGCTTCTCTGCAGATTTCCTGTGACTGGGCACATCACGGCCATCTCTCCTCATGATAAACAAGCAGCATGGCTGGGGGCAGAGCCATAAGGGTGGAGAGAGCGGGTGCAGAGCTGTGCTTCATCCCAAGTCACCCCCAGTGGACTCTCTAGTGGGCTCGTGCAATGAGCTGTCTTTAGTCTGAAGGACTTCCAATTCATTTCCACTTCAGACAAGCTCTAGAGGCCATGTAGCTGAGCATTTTCCAAAGTGGAACTTTGTTTTTAAAACACGCAAACTTGTACATGGTACCCTAATATATAAGAGAGGTGAGTGTAGCACTGCCCTGGCAGGGGTTGGAAAGAAGGGTTCAAGATCCTCCCAGTGCCCTCCCTGTCAAATCCATAGGCTTCTCGAGTGTCTCTGAAAGCCCAGAGTTCTGCCAGGTGTGGTTTGGAAACCCTCAGCCCGCCCCTTCCCAGGGCTGAAATCCCCTACTTGGCCTTGCTGGTGCGTGGCCGACTCCAGTCATCTCTGGCCATCCCCAAAAGCACATCCATGAGTCTGCCCCTTTCTGGCATCTGCTGACCTCCATGTAGCTCCACCTCCAGCTAACATCACCCCTCTGGAAAGACCAGTCTGCTCTGTGGCCAGACCCCCATCCCTGTATTTCCAGGGTCCCTGTTTGACCTCTTGATGTCCATGAAAGCTGTCTCGATCTGCAAATCAACCACTTCTCCAGAGTGAGTAATTTCCAGTGGCCTTATACCTACGCCTTCTTGGCACTGTAGCATGGTGCTGAGATACCACAGTGTTTTTTGTGGTTCCAGTTGGAGGTAAAAATCCAGTGATGTAACTCAAGTGTACTGCCTCTGCCTCCTGAGTCTACCCACCCCAGACTGGCACTCCCAGCCCAGCCTGGACTGGGGTGGACCACCAGCTGGGTCACCAGCCAGTTCCTCCCTGCCGGGTACGCACACTTCAAACCACACTGCCACCTGCTGGTAGCCTGAGAATGTTCCAGGGTACCCAGCCACAACAAAACTTTAATCACAGGTTTATTTTATAAAAATCCATTCAACGAATATTTGTTGAGCACCCATACAATTCCAGGAACTGTACTATGTACTAAGGATGCAATCCAGGATAAATGAGACAAGATTTTTTGCTACTATGGAGCTTACATTTTTCATAATTTCCCCATAAAGGAACCTGGAGGCAAAAGCTACTCTGACAGCTGACAAAAGTCTCAAGAAAATGCCAATCCCCAACCCTGTATTGCCCAAGTGCTTAGTGGAAGCCCCAAGGCTAAGAACAGAATGGTAGAAGCATCGCCAGGATTGGGGCCTGTGTTTCCTTTCTTCTGGACACAGAGCCTCCTTATACTAGGGTGGCCATAGAACTGAATCCTGGCTCACAGAACATGAGAAATGGCTTCCAAGCCTGGTGCAAAAAAAACTTCCTGCATGGGACTCTGCTCTTGTCTATTCCAGGCAGTCTTAAAATGAAGAGTTCCTCCATGAGATTTGGGAATCACCAAGGTAGGGAGAACAGAATGGCAAGACAGAAGAAGCCCTCCCCTTGCCCTGGAATTATTACTTGGAATGAAAGTTGCTCAATCAAGAAAACTATGCTGGGGTTTGACAAAAGTGAGAAATTAATTTTGAAGTACGTGGGTTATATCTTTCACAGGTTACATAACATTAATGTAAAGATGTGTTGCGGCCCTACAGGGAGCAAAAGGAATCTGAATGAGAAATGAGGTGGGTGATGAACGAGATGAGGAATCAACCAAACCCTGCTGTTCTCATGACTTTCTGTTCTTTAACATTAAAAAGTAAACATGGTTTATTACCCCCCCACCCAAGCTCAGTAATAAAACATGAACCACAAAAGAGGATTATAGGCCCAGTGTTTTTAAAAAAATGAAAACACAATTTTAGTTTGACATGTTTTCTTCCACAGAAGCAGAGGGGGAAGAAAAGGAGGAAAAGTTCAAAGGAAGCTTTCAAAATGGTTGAAGATTACAGAGGCAGAATCACAGGTGCAGAGAGAGAGAGAGCTCACGGAACTTGGAGGACAGAGGAGCAGTTTCAAAGGATGAAAACATTCTCAGACTCAGGGAGACAGGTTAACAGAAGATAGAAGTTTTTTATTCTCAGGGCATGATCAGGGTTTCAGGAAGAATCCAAGGTACAGAACAGGTTACACCAGAGTGACAGGGTACCAGAAGAGAATCCTTCAAAATAGCATTGAAACTGCTTTCGATGGGGTTCCTCAGACCATCAGCACAGACTCAGGTGTGCTAATTGAAACAGAGTTCCGCTTATTCTGGTTAGTCAAAAACTGGAGCAACACAACAGGTGACTGGATAAGCAGAACATGGCATGTCCACACAACAGGATTGTATTCAGCAATAAAAAGATGAGCTACTGATGCATGCAACATGTATGACTCTCAGGCGCTATGGTGAGCCAAAGAGCCAAGATACAAAAGGCATATTGTACGCTGCTATTTATGTGAAACTCTAGGAAAGACGAGATCAACCTACAGTGACAGACGCACTTCAGTGTGCCTGGACAGCAAGAGGGATGTCGTGTGTGAACAGGAAGTGGCGTGGAGTGTGGGAAGGTTCACTAACTTGACTGCAATGGCAGCAGCACACGCTTCAATTTGTCAAAATTCACCAAAATGTACACTTCACATGGGCACATTTTATTGTATGTAAAGTACACTCAATAAACTTCATTTGAACATTGAGTTTTACAAAATGCCTACTAGCTGCAGCAGCACCCTAATGGCAATGAGCACACCTAGCACCCAGACATGGGGCTCTGCTACATTCTCCAAGGACCCTGGCTCCGGGGGGAAGTGACTGATTCCAGAGCAGGGGCAGCGAGTATACAAAATGAGTGCAGAGCTTCTGTAATGCTATCAAGTAGCCAATACTAAAAACAGAAACCCACAATGTTGAAAACGTGTCAAAGAAGCTTGGGGTCAACTGAAAGTGCTCCCAATGGCCACAAGCAAAGAACTTGAGCAACAAAATAGTGTTGGACACAACCCAAGAGTGTAAACAGCCATGTGTCCATACCAATATAAATAAATGATAAATAAATAAATGGGATGAAAAGACAAACTTCTCAAGTGGAAGAGATCTAAATAATTTATGTAGAAACTCCATTCTCCAGGAGGTGGAGCTTCACGCCCAAATCTTTGAGTGTCACCTGGAATAATGATTCCCTTTCAAAGAGCACAGGGAAGCCAGATAAAAGAAAAAGCGTCCTGTGAGGAAAACTGGGGAACACCACCTCCTGTCATCTGGTGACAAAGGCAGCTCTGGCCAGGACACATAGGCAGCACATGCCCTGGTGTGGTGTGATGCCAACGGCATTTCTCTCCATGCCCTTCCCAAAGCCACAGCCCCAGTCTGCTCATGAGAAGAACATCAGACACATCTCAATTGTGGGGCACTCTTCAAAATCCTTCTCCAGTACTCCTGGAAACTGGCAAGGTCATCAGAATGATGGTAAGTCTGACACATAGTTACAGCCCAGGATGCATGGTAACTACCCACCCAGCCCCCAACTCCGCCTCTGTCCATCCCCTGTGTCCCTCAGGCACCCAGCCCAGCAAGCCTCTGCTTCCTCCACAGGGATCTGGTGCATACACGAGTCTCTTCTTCCTGGCTGGATTCTCCTTCTTCCTTCTTTAGCCTAGCAAACTCTTTCTCATCTGTCAAATGTCCTCCTCTATGAAGCCTTTCTAGATAATCCTAGAACAGGGGTGTTATTTTCTTCTTTTCCTGCCACACGTTTCTGACACCTGTCTTTATCACCCAGCTGACACTTGGGTATTTCCACCCATCATGGAAGGTGAGCACCTTAAGGATAAGGAAAGGTCACCGTCACTCACACCTTATCACAGTGCTGAGCAGAGCAGCTCTTCAATATTTGAGTGAGTGACTGAATACAGGCATTGATGAACAAACTCATTCTGGAGACCTCAGTCTCATGCTAAGGGAAATAAAACCCTCCAGCTACGAGAAGATCTCTCTGCATAAGATGGCCCATCTATTTTTGTTCATTTGCTCTGCAAGTGACATTCAAAACTTTTCTTTAATGTGTTTGTTAAAAATGGCACATGCCAACTTAATGAAGAGGCTCTGCATACACAGGCAAGCCAGAGAGTCAGTGCTCTGCTGGGAAAAACTGCAGGTACACAGACAGCACAGACTTACGGACCAGCCCAGAAACAGAGAACACCTGGCAAGGTAGAGGGCAGGCAGAGGTGGGGCCAGGAGCCACTGAATGAGCAAGAGTGTTTTCAGCACTGTCCTCAGCTCACCCTCATGACCACTTATAATGCATGCAAGGTGACCAGGTTAAATCTCTCCTTTTTCAGTGGAAGAAATGGAGGCTCAGAAAAGTGGGGATATGACCCACCACAAAGCAGAAATCGATAGCAGTCCCTTCATTTACATTTGGAAAAGCTTTGTGAGAATTTACACTCAGATCCACAGGACCATATGCTTGATCTTAAGAAGCAGTGCATAAGTGCCTCAAGCTCTCTCAGAGCAGCATCTTCTTACAGTGGTAGGAAGCTTGGGCAGGGTGGTCTACAGAAAGGACCTAAGGCCACAAGCTATTTGGGGATCTTCTAAGGGTTATGAACCTTCCCGCCGGAAGAGAAGTTGGTGCTCATGATTTGCATAAAAGCCAGAGTCTACAGGCCCTCTGAAACAAATAGAGACTATCTGGAGCCCATGGATCCCACTGGGTGAGAATCCCTGAACTAGATAGAATGAAGGTTCCTCCCAATCTTGACATCCTTTATCTTTTTTCACAACAAAAGTGCTTAGTACAAACTGTGACATAGTAACTACTCAGTAAATGAAAGCTACTAATTAAAATAATGTGATGATAAATACAGAATAAGTCTCCTTCAGTTACAAAGGATAGAAATTCAACTGGTTTACAGAACAGAGGGATTATTGAGAATATTATGCATCCAGTGCAGCTAGCCCCAGTGTCATGTGAACTCACCTAGAATTTGGACCTTCACTTCCTGGCTCATCTTCTTTGAATCCCAGCCAGGTACTCTCATTGAAAAATATGGTTATTTTCCAATAGTATCAGCAAAAATTCAGGATAGTTCTATTTGGATCACTTTGAGTCACTTCTCAGTCCTTGAACACAATTCTAAGCCAGGCAATGGGCTAGCTTTAGTCTCAGTCCCACAATGTGAACTAGAGGTGATGAGGCCAGCCTTCCACACTATTCTTATTAAGAGTGGGGAAGGGTGGCTTCCCAAGAGATATCAGCATGGAGGAGTTGGGAGGATGACTCTATGTGGGCAAAGGATCTCTTACCACCAAAATAACAATGAACCCAATAGAATCTTCTGGGCTACTGCTCTCCAGAGTGGCCGCAGTATGCTGGTGTCTATTCAACACTGTCCCCAGTGACTTTTTACAAAGGATATGGTGATCCAAGGAAAAATGGGATGGAGCAGTTGGAAGGCATAGGAAGCCCATTGACTCCTCCATACCAGAAACAGCCCAGCCTGCTCATCTGGACCTCTACCTCCTTTGGAATGAGAAACCCTCCAGTCTCCTGCAGTCCTGTGTCTGTCAGTTGACAGCTACTGTTAAAGGAAGAAGAAAAAGTCTCATACCACTTCGACTGGCCTCCTGCTCAGGTGTATTTTTGTTCCTTTACCAAACCCTGAAGGCTATCTTTATTTTCTACCCTACTGAGTGATTTGGCGACTGTCTGCTTTAATCATTTTAGAGATTTAGAAATTTGCTGGGGGGTAAAAACTGCAATCCATACAGAATAGTGATACCTGAAGTGCTTTTTCTATTAATGACCCTGGCCCTGAAAGGGAGTCTGAGCCCCAGTGATAGATTGCCACCCTCTGGGCCCTGGGAATGGGGACTTGTCTCTCTGCCCCCTTGTTCTCCATCAGCAGCTGGCCTGGGGACATCATTGGTCTGGATTAGATGAACTAAAGTGCTTTCAACTCCATGCTCTCTCTCTAGCCTGTTCTGGGGCCACAGCCAGCTCAGGTAAGCGCCCTCCTCTTGCTGCCACTCAAACAGCCACATGGAAGTCCAGGGAGAAATGATCTGCCTGCAGCCTTAGTTGTCTAGATTTGTCTGAGCAGAGCTCAGTTCCTTTTGGGACAGACACAGAACTCAGCTTTGGATGGGAAGGAAGAGCATTTAGTATAATGGGAATTAAAAGGCAGAAAGACTAAGAATTTCCATCTAAGCAGCCAAATTCTATTTCTTCTTGTCTAAGAGCAAGAAGGAGGATCTGGTGGTGATCTCTTCAATACTAAATTGTTTGCCCCTGCTCAAAAGCCTTCTCTGGCTCCTGGCTCCCTTCAGAATCAAGCCTGCTCCCTGAGAATGCCTGCCAGGCTCCATGGATCTGGCCCCTGCTAACATCTCCACCTCCTCTCTGTTTTATCCCTCTACTTGATGCCCACATGTCATAGAGATCAGATCTTGCTCTCTGGATAAACTTTCAAGATTGTCCCCTCTTCCTGAGGTGACAGTGTCTTGTCTCTGCTCTGATCCACTAGCGCTTTGGCAAGCTGCTACACACTGGGTGGCTTAAAACAACACAAATGCACTTTCTTACAGTCTGGAGGCCGAGGCCAAACATGGTTGTACTGGGAAGAAACCAAGATATAGCAGGGCCCTGCTGGTTCAGGGATGGGGATGGGGGCGGGGAGGAGATCTGGAGAGAGTCCATTTTCTTGCCTTCTCAAGATCCTGGGGCAGCAGTCTCTGCACCCCTGGGTCTTGGTCCACTCCCAGCTCCACACAGCACAGTGTTTTGTTTCAGGCCACAATGCCTTTCTTCTGTCTCAACTCCCCCAGTGGCCCCTATGGACACTTGTGATTGCATTCAGAATCCTTCCAGGTAACCAGGACACTCTCTCCATCTCCAGGTCCTCAGCTTAGTCACATCTGCAAGCCATTCTCTCCATAAAAGAACACTCCCAGGTATTAAGAGGTTAAGACATACGGATCTTTTGTGAGGCCCAGGGCCAGCTGACTAGACCATTTCCTATCCATGTCACTTTGAATGTCATCTACTCCAGGAGGCCCTCACCACCCCACTTCTCTTTTCAGCTGAATGTCTGTGTGCCTTGACACCCTGCTTCTCTCCACAATGATCATGCTACAGGGCAAGACCCTTGGGGTTGGCCGTCCCCTGGCTGAACGCATACCCTGACGGTCGGAGTCAGGTCTTACACACGGAAGGGCCTGTGAGACACAAGTGGGGAAATGAAGCTGCAGAGCCACAGCACCTGAGCTCTGCGTCCAGAAGATGCAGCTCAGCTCTGACCCGAGATGACCTCTGTGACAGGCACAGGACTGGCAGTCAGGAAGGCGGCAAGGCATCTCCTTTCCCAGATTACTGCAGCTTTTATTGTGAGAATGTAAATGTTCATGAATTTCTTGCATATAAAATTTTTGAGAAGCATATTTGAGGTTCTGTGATGGTTCCCAGCTTTCTATTTGAACAAACAGTTGTTTTATGTGCATTTGCAGTGCCCAGCAGGGCTCCGTTCAAAGATCTTTATAGGAAGACCACTTTGTCTCAAAGCTTTGCAATTCAGAGGCCTCTGCCAGGAGCCAAAAAAGGTTCCAAGTCTTAACGTGTTTTCTTCTGAAAGGACCCATTTGGGATAGAACATGCAAAGAAAACACAGTCTCTGGTTTGTGTGGAGGCCGCAGAGCCAGCATCTGCTAAGGCTTAAGGATGCCACACAGAGCTGGGGACACTGCCCGTGCACCCCTCCCAGAGCAGGGAAGGGGAACTGTGGCCATCACTTTCAGTGATAAATGTTACCCACCAGCCAGCAAGCAGATGTCAGCAGGATGGAACCAAGCCAGTGGTTCTGATTAAAATATTACTGACTGCAGAAACCCTGACTCGTCCCAGCCAGCATTTGCCTTTGACACATGGTCCAAGGAAGCAAGTAGTGCTCAAAGAAACCAGGTGTGGACACAGAAACATCTGTGAGAGTCATGGGAGACAGAGCTGGAGATATCCAGGGCATGACATTACCACTAGCAAGAAATTTCTGATAAATAAGTATAAGAGATGGGCAAGGAGACAAGATTTGCCACCCATAAAGCAAAAGTTTCCTGTATGAAATTGCATATTTTAAAAATCCCTCAAATGAGTAAGAAAAAGGCAAACAGCCCAATAGAAAAGTGAGCAAGAGATAGTAACAAATAATTTTGCAGAAAAGGGCCTGCAAATACATGAAAAAAATGCCCAGCTTCACTGTGTGATCAAGAAAACATTGATGCTATTCTTGCTGTACTTTATTTAGAGAAAGGCAAAATGTTAAAGTAGTTTTGTGGGGGAAAAAATTAGATGTACATAAGAAACTTTAAGCTGCCTATATTCTTCCATCTCGCTAGAACCAACCCTAGGGGAGATCCATATACCTACGAGAAAAAGCAGGAAACATGTTTTATTTTAACATTGCTCATTATTGTGAAAATCTGGAAATAACCTAATTGTACAATTATGCATAAATGGCCAATTAAATTATAAGACAGCCACACTAGGAATATTATGAAACTGTTTAAAAGATAGCTCTGTCGTTACATACTAATATAAAAAGCTAAGACATTCTAGAAAACTTTAAAAAGATATTTATAAATTTCTATATATGTGTGTGTATATATCTATAGAGAGAGACATCAATCAGGAAAATAGAATTCAAGCCACTAATAGCAATGACAAGATTGGTTCTCTTCAAACTATTTTCCCCAATATAATTGGTTCAAATGTAATTAATAGAGCACAGTAGAGATCAGAATATTAACTGATCATATAGGTCTGATACCAGCCTGTTACCACAGAAGCCGAAACAACTTGTGTCACCCTAACAACAAAATAGCTCCTTGGAATTGTTAAATGAGAGAGGCTAATGACCTTTGGGAATAACCTGATGTGCAAACTCCATCCTTCTTCCTTCTGTTACTTTTATTACTATGTTTGTGATGTTGAATTATTCTACTTCTTTTCAGAGAGAGCAATGATAAACAATCCCAGGATGGTTCTGGATTTTTCTGTTTATCACTTTGCTGTGTTGTTTTTGGCTTTCTGCAGTTTGAAGTACCTACACATATCAGACTTGGATTTTCCTGACAGCCTACACCGCAGCGCCCTTCTTCACCTCTGCTAACACTGCTTTCTCTCAAGATCTATTGCATCCGCTGGTTCTGGAGACACGCAGCTCGGCAAGCTACTCTCAGCCTGGTGTGTCTTCTGCCCTTCACCCTCAGTCTTGGTATTTAGACCATCACTCTTGTGAATGGCATATGGTTAGGC
This sequence comes from Geosciurus inauris, assembly GCA_004024805.1. Taxonomy (NCBI): domain Eukaryota; kingdom Metazoa; phylum Chordata; class Mammalia; order Rodentia; family Sciuridae; genus Geosciurus; species Geosciurus inauris. The sequence goes on along the minus strand of PVHX01000568.1, from coordinate 251,007 downwards.
CTCACTTTTGTTCATTTATATCTAAGGCAGTTATTGGGAACATCATGTTAAAGTCCAGTATTGGCATTTGAGTTCTCATTTACTCCATTTATTCCATCTGTTCCTTTGCTCCCTCCTTCTTCCTGGTTATTTTGGACAAAATGGGTACTTTTTAGTACTCCAATTTATCTCCTTTATTTCACTTTTTAGTTATATCATTGTACTATAATGTTAGTAATTTCTCTAATAAAAACCTAATGTGAATCCCACATGTTTATTTACAGAATGTCCAAATTTCCTACTAGAGTAACAAAACTAAAAGAAACAGGTGACATCAACTTAATAGTATGTTTTATTTAACCCAATATACCCAGAACAGTATCATCTCAACATATAACAACTCTGGAAACTATTGAGATGTTGTTCATTCTAACAGTATATTCTTACTGTATATTCATACCATGACAGAAAGGCAGTCCTACCAGAATAAAATTGTGTTCCATAGAAAAATATTTATAGTGTTTCTGCTTCTCATTTGAATTTTAATTAAAATTCCAAGTTCAGTCCCTCAGTTTCACTAGTCATGTTTCAAGTGCTCAGTCACCACTGGCTATGATATTGAAATGTACAACCTGTAGGTTTGTCTTCTCACAATCTAGTTTAAACTGTACCACCTAACTTCATTCACAGGGGAGCGCTCCCACAACAGCACAGCTCCACACGTCTCTTTCCCTCCCTGTGTGCTATTTCTGTGTATTTTTTTTCCATTTCAATTAAAGATCCGATAACATATGGTTATTGTTTTTGTTTTAAACTTCAGTAGTCCTTTAAAGTTTATATATTTAGTATGCAAACAACATAACTTCTATACATTAGACTTGAGGTTTGCTTACATGCTGACCCTTTCTCAGGCTTTTCCATCTCCATTGCGGACCTGAGTCCCCATCTGGTCTCAGTTCCTTTCAGCTTAAAGAACTTGCTTGGTGTATCCTGTAGTACAAATCTGCTGGCAACATATTCTTTCGGCTTTCCTCATTTTAAAATGCCTTTCGTTTGATTTCATTTTTAGTTATATTTATGCTGGATACAGAATTCTATATTGAGAGTTTTTGTTTTGTTTTAGCCCTTTAAAGACCAGAGACAATTATCTCTGGATAATTTCTGCTGAGAAGTCAGCTCTCATTCTTACAGTGTTCCCCTGTATCTGACAAGCATATATTTTTTTTCCTATACTGACTTTAATGTTTCTCTTTAGCTTTTACTTTTTTCAGCTTAACTATAATATCATAGATTGATTTTCTTTCTTTCCTTTAATCCTACTTGGGGCTCTCAGAGTTTTCTTTGTAGCAATGAACTGCTATTTTTGATCCACTATCGAATATTTCATCCTATATCCTTTCACATGTCGATCTTCCATTTTATCCTTTCTAATATTCCAAGAAAAGGTGAAAAAAACAGTTTCATTTCTCTATTGGATACCACCTCATAGGTCACTGCAGTTCTATTAATTTTTTCTCTTTCTCCTTCCCCTCTTCTTTCCTTGTTTTTGTCTCTTTACCTCAGTTTACATGATTTCTGAGGATGTGTCTTCAAGTTTAATGCGCCTTTCTTCTTTTGCTATAATTTGGATATGAAGTGTCCCCCAGAGACTCATGTGTTGAAGACTTGGTCCCAAATGAAGCATTGTTCAGAGGTAGAGATTTGGGGAAGTGATTGGATTCTAAGGGCCCTGATCTCATCAATGGATTAATCCACTGAAGAATTTAGTTCATAGCTGAATGAACTACTGGAAGGTGGTGAAAACTGTAGGAGGTGGAACCTAGCTGGAGGTAGAAGGTCCTTGGAACATACCTTTGGGGACTATATCTTGTCCCTGGTCCTCTTTTCTATCTGCTGCTTGGCTACTAGAGGGTGAATAGCTTTCCTCCACCATTCCTTTCCACCACAATGCTCTGCTTCATCTCAGGCCCAAAGCAACTGGCCTCCCATGGGCTGAAACCTCTGAAACAGTGAGACAAAATAAATCTTTCCTTCTTTATGTTGTTTTCCACAGGTGTTTGTCATAGCTATGAAAAGCTAACACATCTGTGGTGTTCCTATCTGCTGCAAATCAATCAGGTAAAATTTTTGTTATAGATAATACTATATTTTTCAGTTCTAGAATATCCACTCACTTTTTTCCCAAATGAAGTCCTAGATCTCTTCTGAAATTCTCCATGTGTTTGCTCATTAAATCACTCATTTTCTATAGGGTTTTAAAATATTTTTACTTTTATTATTTTAAAGTCCTTATCTGAACATTATTATACTTGAATTGCCCCTGGGTCTGATTCAATTAACTCATGTTTTCCTATTTTTGGCAAATCTTCTAATTTTAACTGCATGAAAAACATTCTGTCTAGGAATAGTTCTTCCCTTTGAAGTTAAGCCCTTTTAGACATCTTTGTGTCAATACCTCTTTGAGACTTTAAAGAAAAGTATAATTTTGTTATTGTTTTCCTAGTGAATTATGATTGTGTTGTTAGGGATGGAGGTCTTTCACATCTTTCTATATCCTAGACAGAAATAGAACACCTCATTTAGGTTTTGTTGCATAATTAACATTCACATAAACCTAGTGGCTTAAAACAGCAATCACTGTTTAGTTCCCATTTCTATGGGTTGACAAATTGGTCTGGACTCAACTCAGTGTTTTCTCTGATTTCATGTGGAGCCTTCATGCATCTGTAGCCAAGTACTGGTCAGCTTGGAAGATCTGATCCTGAACTTGGCTGGCTACCAGCTGGCACAATGAGGGCACCTGGGTGACCTGCATCTCATCCTGCAGCAGGCCAGCTTCAGTTTGTCCCCATGCCAACTAGGCACACAATTAGCCAAAGCAGGAAGTTTTTTTGGAGGCTTATGTTCAAAACTGGCACAATGTCATGTCTGTCACATCTTATTGGCCAAATAAGTTTATAAACTTCACTGTTGATGGAAGGCAATTCAAAGTCACATTAGCAAGGGTACACATCATGGAAGAGTTGGGAATTGTGGCTAATTCTGCCGTCTACCAAGTAGTATAACAGTTTGTACTTTTGAAATTTTTCTTTCATTTTCAAGTTAGCATTCAAATTAGCTTTTTCAAGAGAATTTTTAAAAATCTATGTTTTTTATGTTTCTCAGGAAAAATAATGAATCATAGACTATAATCACTCAAAACTAAAAATGCCCAACCCGTGAATAACGTCAGATGATCACACAGTGACTTCAGGGAGGAAGAGACGGATTCTGTGTTACACTAACCTGAAGAGTCTGCAGGACTTTGGTTTGAGGGGTGGGGTGGAGTGGATATTATAAGAATAATATCATCAGCTTGGGACATTTGGGAAAGAAAGAAATTCTTTTGGATCAGGACTAAATTTTATATAAGAAAGACGGTTAAAGGAATTAGAGCTATTTACCATAGAAAAGAGAATCTTTACTAACAAGCCAGCCAGTTTCAAATATCAACAGATTTGTTTGGTTTAATCCTTTGTTTAAAATATGAAATGGGAGTTATTTTATCTAAACTATTTTTCTTTTGAGATATAACTCACATAAAGCTCACCATTTTAAACTATGTAATTCTGGGGTTTTCATTATCTTCACAAAGGTATACAACAACCATAACAATTTCCAGAACATAATTATGACCCCACAAAAGGAACCTCATACCCGTTAGCAGTCATTCTCTGTTCTTCCTCATTGCAGCCTCTGGAAACGACTAAACAGCTCTCTGTGACTACAGATATCTTCGTATCAAGGGAACCATACAACCATACAACACCTGGTCTTTGGTGGCTGCCTTCTTTCATTCAGTGCAATGTTTTCTAGATTCATCCAACCTGTGACATGTATCCGTATTCCATTCCTTTTTAAAGCTGAATAATACTTCACTGGATGGATAGCTTCTGTAATTACTCATTAGTTCATAGGCATCTGGGTTGTTTCTACTTTGGACTGTCATGAATAATGCTACTATGAATACCTGAGTATAAGTTTTTGAGCAAACATACGTTTTTCATTTTCTCAGATGGACTGCTAGGGAGGAAGTTGTTGGGTCATTTCAATTTACTCATGGAGGCAGCACCAGTGCCAAGAGCAAATAATCTGTACATGAAATTATGTGCACCATGGCCCACACTTCATTGCGACCTGATGAGTGGCCTGCCCCTGGAGCAGAGGAAGAGGGCCTGGCTGACAGTCTCGGCAGGTAGAAGACATTAACAAGCTGAGGCAGGCGCATTGGGTCCTGGGGCCGACACCCCGGAGCCAGGCTGCTTGCATTCAGAGTTAACTTCTACCACTTGCCTTTCTATGGCCTGTGCCAAACCATTTAATCTAGTTCAATTTCTGAATTTCCTCATCTTTAAAATAAAAGAACCTCCTTAACTCACATTAAATTACATAGTAGATGTAAAGCTCCCATAGGGCCTGGTACAGGGTAAACACACAATAGATGCTACTATTATTGCCGTCACCATCATGAGACGAGTAGAAATTCTTTCTTAAAACACAGATTGGGGATCTCTTTATCTTTTCACTCATCTACTCATAATCCTCCTGTTTTTTATTTCCTCAATGATATTTTTTCCAAATAGTCTCAACAGACATAAATGGATTAAAAATCACCTGGAAACTAACTCACATTTGACACAATTCCTTAGAGAACCGATCCAATTCCAGATTCAAAAGAGTAAATTCAAAGGGGAGTTTGTCACCAAGGTCTAATTCCTTAAGGAGGATTCAGGCTCCCTTAAGCCTGCAAGGTAGTTTCTGGACAGATGACCTTGCAACTCCTTCCTGCAATTCCTTCCAACTCTCAGAAGGGCTCTGGGGCTTAGAGAAAACCTATAAATATGGACCTCCAGGCTCCCTTCCTTGTATCCTCCAGAAAGTTCTGGAGCTGAAGCCACCCACACTGTCCAAAGAAAATTAGCAAGACAGGTCTAAAGAACTGTTAACTGTTAACTCCTGCATAGGCAGGAGGGTTTATCCAATGAGCATCCCTGTCCCAGGTGCCCAGGGAGCTTAGCATTTGTAGCAAAGCCTTAGAAGGAAGGGCTTTGGAGGAAGGGACAGGGTTCCTGTGGGTTTGGTTTGTATCCTAAACCATTAGTCCCCACTATTCAAAGTCCAGCCCATGGACCAGCAGCAGGAGCATTGTCTGGGAGCTTGTTAGAAATGAGATCTCTTGCATCAGGCCGGCTACATCAGACTCTACATTCTATCAAGATCTCCAAGGGAATGGTAGATGCTGTGAGATTTGAAAAGTTTGCTCCAACCCACTTGAGCAGCAATTCTTCTTCCTAAGAATTATTACATAATGCTTTTCATTTATGGCACTTTTCAAATTATAAGAATTAAGCCTCAAGACCCTTGAGGGCAGGAATAGGTTCTTTTCATTCTTTGTTTAGGATAGATGACCCTATCCAAGACAGAATTTGCTCTCAAATCTCAGGATACATAAACAGTAAGCTCTGACAGGCCCAACCTCGGGAAGTACCTCATCAGGTGAAGGGAAAGGATTCACATGTTTTCTATATCTACTGTATATCACACACTAGGACATTAGACGTAGGTTATTTTAGTCCCATTTACCATTGAGGGAAATAAGCTCAGCAAAATCAGCTAGTCTGTCCAAGGCCAAAGAACTCACATGCAGTGAAGCCAGGATCACATCTAAGGCTACACAGTGAATACAGTAGGGCAGGGTAGGTACCTCAAGACCCAAGTCCATCTGAGGCTTGAACTATTTACAGCCCAGTATACCACCAAATGACTACTCATCACATGGATTAAGGAGATTATTGAAATAATGCCAATATTTCTTTATGTAGCAAACAACACACACACACACATACACACATATGCACTCTGTATTTGTATGTTTTATGCCTGTGGGTTTCACATCTATGGATTCGATCAATAGTGCAGATGGAAAATAGTCCCAAAAAACTGTCTATACTGAACACATATAGATTTTTTCATGCCATTATTCCTAAAAAAGTACAGAACCACTATTCACATAGCATTTATGTTGTAATAGGTATTGCAAGTAATCTAGGGATGTGTTAAAGAACACAGAAGCATGTGCTTGAGTTATATGTAAATACGATGCCAGGTTATAGAGGGGGTCTTCGTATCTGTAAGTTTTGGTATCTGCCGTGGGTCTTTGAACTAATCCCCAATGGATACATAAGAATGATCATGTGTGTGTGTGCACATGTGCACATATACCTGGAGATACAGACAACTAACTTAGTATTTACCAGGCACCAATCCTGAGCACTTTATAAGTGCTAACAGGCTTAAATTTCATAGCAGTCCCATGAGGTGGTTCTATTGTTATGCCCATCTTACAAATGGACAAAAAATTAGAACCAGCCCACAGTGAGCCAGCTAACCAGCAGCAAAGCTGGGATTCCAGTGGTGGCCCCGCAGTCCATGCCATCACCCGCTGTGCTGTGCTGCTACACAACAGTCCTGCAGCAGTCAAAAGCTGGACTGTGGTGGGTAGGGAGCTCCCCCAACATCAGGTGTAAAATTTACTTTGGTCAGAAGAGAAGTCCTACATCCTAGACTGAAGCAGACTGAGTTCAAAGCAGAAAGTTCCATGGGGTCACAAGACCCAAAGCCACAGGAGCACAGAAAGCACTCTCCTCTCGCAAGCCCAGAGCTGCTCTTTCTGCACAGGGTGCCTCATCTGCCCTGGTTCCTTGCTGGTCCTCCTGCTTTGCCCTGCTCCTCCTCTCCCCCCCTTGCTATTAGTTCACCTTGACAGACTTCTTGTTTCTTCAACGCATTGCTACAAGCTTGTTCTGCCCACCTGGAGGCCAAAACATACACCTGTACTTTACTTCCAACCACAAGCCAGCCTTGCTCCCACTAGATTAGTAATAATGTTTATCCTTTCCTGTTTTGGGGGGACATAACTGCTCATTCCTATGCCCCTCTGACCCTGGTTGAGGCATCATCTTTTGCTTGGGTCTCCAGTCAGTTGGTGGGTCTCCACGTCTGGTGGCAGTAGGCTTTGGGATTGTCTCAGTAAAGCTTTTCCTCTTCCATGACTACAGCTCAAACAGCCTCCACCTGGTGCAGAGATACCCCAAAGCTGTCCTCTTAAATAAACCAAATGGCATCTTTCAAGAAAGCACTTGAAATTGCCTGCACTCATCATCACTAATTTATTTCCAAGCATTTTGAAAACTATGTTTGCATTTGAAATATATTTTCCTTTCATATAACTGAGTTGGCTCATCCCCCGACCCATTTTTATAGTTAAAGAGAGTGATGTTTGATGTTAAGATGTTTTTAAATTATTTACTTTACATTGATGGTTCTCAAAATTTAGCGAACATGAGATTCATGTCAGGAGCCCAACGCAAATGAATTTATCATTTTAGTTTCCAGAGTTCTCCCCTCAGGTCTAATGTTGGCAGATCTTCAGTGGGACAACTGAGAAATCTGCATTTTCAGAAGATACCTTCGCTGATCACTCTCACCCTCATACTGGTGTTGGGGGTATGCTTTGAGAGATACTGCAACAGGCTGAAGAAGTCTGTGTGTAGAATTTAGGGATTTATGAACTTGGCTGGGAAAAAATTTTACAGCCTTATTTTCTATATCTTCTAAACTCAATATAACAGTTTTTTCAATAATGAACATGCACCACAAACCGGTTGTATTAGCATGCCTATGAATTTGTCACCAATATAAATCACAGATATTTTCATATCACCCAGGTTTTGCATATCACCCAAGAAATCTCAAAACATCTTTTACATTTATTAGTTATAGTTGTAATTATAGTTCTACAAAGTTATAGTTTTTATGAGACTTGCCACTCGATCTTGTCAATATGTAAATCTAAAAAGCACATCATATATTTTGCTTTAGTATTCTGATAATTGCAATCTAATAGACTTGGCTGCCTTCAAAATTCAACATATATTTTTTGTACTTAAAGACATTATTCTGAGAAGAGATCCATACACTTCATCATACTGCTAAAGGGCTCTATGAGATCTGTACCTGCTCACCTCTCCTTTGAGAAGAGCTCTAATCAAAGCTGCCCATGATGGGCAGGCCTCTACAGTGCTCTCTCCCCCTAGACTGGCACTTCTATTGGCAACCTTAGACTTTTTCCTTTTGAAAAGCTTTCCTTGGCAGGATCGTGAAGCTTTTCTCTTGAAGCCCCCTTTCATTATTAGGATGGATTTACTTATTTGTGAGACATTGTTTTCTCAGGTGGTAACATTTGTCTACTTGTCTGAACTAACAATACTGTTCATCTGACATCTCCACGGACTCCTCCGATACAAATGGCTCAGACCCATGCTGAGCTGGGGAACCTTCAGGACTCCTGTGCTCCAGCACAGAGCTGCACACACTCAGAGCAGGAGACACAGTTACAAAGGCAGCTCTGAACTGGATGCACTAGCTCCAAGAACAGATGGCCAGCTCTTTAGGCAACCACCCGACCTCTTCCATGTCCTCCATGAGGCGACCCTGGGTACTTACTCTCCTATTAACAAGTACCCCAGCACCAGGCTCTACGCGCAAATGCATAGTGCAGCAGCTGCTCTTCTTGAACGTGCCCCTGCCCTTGGGGCTGTCAAAGATGTAGACGCAGAAAGCTTGTTCCAAGGGTCCAATTTCAGATCTCAAATCTATTTGGCTTAACCTCTGTCCCTCTATCATTGATGTACCCATCAGGGAAGTCACCTTCGGTCGATGTGGAATGCTAGAAAAGCTTGTCTGAAATTTTTTTTCCTGAACATCTCAGTTTCATGGCTGTATTGGGGTTTATATTTTTTAAAAAAGGATTGATGGGAAAATAAAAAATTCTGAAGTTCAATTAGATCAAGCCCCTCCATCCAAAAATGAAAAATATAATAAATCAAGACGAATGCTGGTCTTATTCTTAAAGTCCTCTGCAGACAAAGATTGTGAAATCTCCTTATCCCCTTGGATCATGCTAACATTGATAAAGTTATTAGAATAATGATATTCATAAAATTAATAATAATGATCATTTAATAAGTGGTAGCTAGGGCTGGTATTGTGGCACAGCGGTAGAGTGCTTGTCTAGCACATATGAGGCACTGGGTTTGATCCTCAGCACCACATAAAAATTAAAAACTAAAAGCACTGGGGCTGGGATTGTAGCTCAGTGGTAGAGCGCTTGCCTCACAGGCACTGGGTTCAATCCTCAGCACCACATAAAAAAATAAATAAAGATATTGTGTCCATCTACAACTAAAAAAAAATTTAAAAAAAAAGCACTATGTTCATTTACAACTAAAAATAAAAATAAGTGGCAGCTATATGCCAGGCATTTGTCTAAATATGTTCCATATGTTGGCTCATTTAATTTTCACCAAAATGAAGTAGTACTATCATTATCTCAATTTACAAGGAGGCACAAAGAGGGTGAGTGGCTTGCTTGCCCTGGGTTTCCCAGCTAGACATCAACATCTCCCTGCTACTGCTGGGACTTCTAGAAGCTGAGTCCATTTCCTTAGGGGTGCCGTGGGGATGCAGGAGAAACTCGTGTAAAGCGACCCTTCATGCTATCTGCAAACAGGAGAGCAGAGCATCCCTCAGTCCTCTGCCTACTTCCTCCTCAGTGTTGATGACTGTCCTGATCCTCCAGTCTGACATGGAAATCCTATGCAACATGGCCTTGTTTTTCTCTGGAACTTCATTTCCTGGTCTGTAAAACCAAGGAGTTGGAGTTGGACCTGGTGATTGCTAACATTCTTACCTGGTCTAGTCTTGAGTTTTTATAAAAAGGAAAGAATCTTAGGTAAAGCATAACTGATGACCATTGTGAGAGGCAGGGTTCAAATAATCATGATTTCCCCATTGTTAGGACTGGCCGATGACCAGAGCAGTGAGTCTTCGCTCTGGAGATAGCTGTCATGAGTGCAAGTGAGCAGGGAAGTCCTCCTGCTAGAATGGCCCTCTGATCACTGACTTCCTGATTGTCTCCATGGTCTCCACAAAGGTTTCTCAAAGGTGGTCCTACAGATCACCACAACATCACCTGGGGACTTGCTCACCACATGCCTCGACCCCAAGTAGACTAACTGCATTAAGATTTCTTCAAGTGAGGATCAGGAATCTATACGTTCCTGACAGATGGCACCAGGAATCTGCACAGTGAGATCCCTAGGTAATTTGGAAAACACTGGAAACATGATATCAGCTGCTCTAGGTCCAGAAGAGTTGACTAATCTCTTATCCTTACTCAAGATTCAGATTGTTACATGTGCTGACCCAAGAGAGAAAGTATAATTTGGACATTTTCCACCTATTTAGTTCCTGGGTTTTATTGTGGAAATCAAAGACAACTCAAAGATTTTGCCAGTACACTTCCTTTGTGTGTGTCTGCCATCTTCCACCTTTTGGCACAGATGTTGCTGGGCACCTTGCAAGTGAAAAGGGCCATCACTCAGCACCATGTTGGGCTATCGGGAAGGGAGCTCGCTGGGCAGTTGCCTTGCCTGGAACAAACGTGTTCTTGCCTAGTGATAAAGTGTCACAACAGAACTTCACTGAATAGAAGGTCATTGCCTGAGCTTTGTGCCATAATAGACACCACTAGAATTCCATGGATTATATGCTGGGTTGGAGAGCAGTGAGATAATGTCCTGCCAGCTGGCCTGGACCTCACCTTTCAGGAAAAGAACCTCAGGCATGTACTTGGGCCAAGCTGTGTCAGCTGAGGGTCTCCATGTTCCTACTAACACTGAGATGGCATCAGTTTGGGTAATACCATGGAAGTGAACAGTGCCTCTTGGCGAGCAATAGTGCTTCATCAGCACAGGTCAGAGACAGGAAATGTAGAACACAGTCCCCAGCCAACCCACTGTGGTCATGGAACAAGACAAGAAAGCCCCTCCATTATTTCAAGTCAAGTGAGATAATGAACTATTTATTACTGCAGCAAAATGAATCTGGTGCTGACTGATATACAGTATGACTCTTGGATCAGTGGTTTTCAGACCAATCAAAGATCTAGGGAACTTTAAAATGAAAGTGCCTAGACCCATCCCTGACCAATTAAGTCATAACCACTCTGTTAGACTGTGAAACAAACTCACCTTAAATATATGGACTGGGGCACACTGGGAGTTTTCAGACTAGAGTTTGGGACAAGAGAGAAATGGCAATGTGCTGTTGATCATACAGAATAATTTAATATCTTTAATGATAATTTTAAAAACAGTGGCTTAAGGGTATCTCTGAGTGAAGTACTGGATGGTGTGTTGATTAGACAACAGGAAATGTTGAGGTGCATGCATTGGTTGTGGTTGTGCTGAGAAACGTGACAGTGTTCCTGATCCACCAGCAGATATTCCTCTCCCAGCCAGCTTAATTAACTTTTGTCATGTGGTTCACTGAGTCTAGAAATGCAAAATCATCTGACTGTGTCCAGAGATTTGTCAAACATAATCTGAAAAAAAAATACTTTTCATTTACTGTAAGGACAGAAAGGGAGGGGGAGAAGAAATTCAAAACTGACATAAAGGTACCACTGCAATTCCATTTCCTAGAACTACCCTTTGTTTTGAAAACAAAGATAAATTAGTTAGACATGTGACAAACAGACAAAAAGTCAAAATAATGAAAACTTGCTCTGGGATAAAACAAATCTCCATTATTAGTATGCCTAGGGAGATGGCATCTCCAAAGCAGCTGGGCTCGGCTAGTCTCCAAAGATAAGCAGGAAGAAGAGAAGAAAAGGCTGCTACAGAGATGGTGCTGATGATACCCAGAAGAAAGCCATCCTCTTGATAATTGGCTAAGATTTTAAAATTAAAATGCTGCTTATTTGGCTGACCTAGAATTGCAGAACTACTGGTGCAAGGAAATTTTCCTTTCCTAGGAATGAAGTCTCTGGACAGGAAAGCTGGGGCTAGAAGCCTCTTTTGAAGCTGAGCAAGAAATACTGCTGAGCTACTCCGAAAGTATCTTTCACCTCTGGACCAACAACTCCACCCTGATAGCACCACAGTAGAAGACAACCTCCCCAGATACTCAGCTCACTCCTGAATACCATCTGGGCTCCACCAAGAGGAAGCCAGAGACTTATGGCCCTTTCTCATGGGGCTGTAAGGAAGGCTGTCAGAAATCAGAGAGACAAGGACTCCATGATAAAATGCACCATTAATTTTCCACAACACATCTGCCTGTGAAATATTTAAACATGGTTTCTAAGAGATAGAATCACAGACACTCCTTGGGAAGTGGGCAGTCTAGGAAGAGAAAGTATAGGGATTTAAAAACTTCATATAAAAAGGGAGAAATTTTCCCTACTATCTTCCTACTTTAACACACACACACACTCACTGGCACCCACTCTGGCAGACATTGTTAATCAATCATGGCTGTCATTCCTGATAAGCCCAGATGTGGCCAGAATCCTCAACATCTTATTCCAGGTAGTCATAAGCAGTCAGTTTAAGCAAGCATGCATGATAAGCCCATGTTCTCCGTCTCTGAATTTGAGATCAGGCAGAACTTCCAGTGCATAGCAGGAAATCCAAGTGTATGCCAAGAGTTGCTTGAGGCAACCTCCTGAAAGTCCTAGATAATCATTTAAGCCACATACTGTTGCCCTTGAGTATCTGTAGGGGATTGGTTCCAGGACCCCTGAGGATACCCAAATTCATGCAATGCTCAAGTCCCCTTATATAAAATGGCACAGTATTTGAAACCTATGCTAATTTTCTCATATGTGTAAAATCATGTCTAGATCATTTATAATATCTAATACGACATAAATGTATGTAAATGTTCCATTGTGAAGGGAATAAGGGCAAGAAAAATGTCTGTACAGGTTCAGAACAGACATGATTTTTTTCAAATTTTTTGATCTGTGATAGGTTGAATCTGAGGATGCAGATTCATGGATATGAAGGACTGATTGTAAGTGGAATATTGAATAAAAATAATGTATTAAATAGAAAAGAAAAAGAGTTGCTTAAGGCAGATACTCTTGGCTTCCTACCCAGCAACCATTTATCCTTCTCAGAAAAGCTCCAGTTTTGCTCAGATATCTACTCCCTCTTTTAGAGAACCATGTACCTTAAGGGAAGTGGACCCCAGTTCTCTTCCCAGAAGGTAAATCATGTGTGGGCACAGCCAATCACAGTGACCCGTTTCCTCTGGCAGGGATTGCTTAGGCTTGAGATCCCACAGCCCACTGGGAGCACAGGGACCTGAAGGGCAGCTCAAAGAGAGGAAGTGGGAAGCAACTAAAAAGGCTTCCTTTTCTGAGAAGGAAGAGGAAAAGGGAGGGTGAGGAAGGGAGGAAGGGAGAAGGAGAGAAAGGTCTCTGCTGATGGACACTGGTATTTAGATGTGGTATCAGGACCATCTTGTGACCCAGGGAAAAGCAAGGCTAAAAGATAAGCCATTGTGCCAAGATTATCAGAGTAAAATGATAATTTTTAAAAATGTAGTTTTTTATCCCCTTCAGGACTCCTAATTATGAGAGATAAGAAATCTTCTCTACTGTTTAAATAAGCTGAGTTAGAGCTTTTGTTTTTTTTCACTGAAAATAAAATCTCAATTAATACATAGGAGGGGCTCTTTGCAGACTGGCAGAACAGAATGCCAGATGAGAAACCAAAAGCCTAAAAGGTGGAGAAAGCAGCATCAAAAGTGTCTGATGTCAGCAAGCAAGGAGCCTGTTCAGGACCTGAGTTGGAGCTCAGACTAGGCAAGGCAAGATACCTCTCTAGGAAAACCCAACTGAGGAGCAGAGCCAAACCGTGGCCCAGAAGCTTGAAGACAGGTCCCCAGGTCCCAAAACAAGACAGAATAGATGAGGAGGAAGAGAAAGGGACCAGCATCCCTCAACGAATCACATGCCAAGCTGTCTGCTCACATAATGTCTCACCACCTTACAGGTTGATTAACCTCACCTTGTGATGAGGAACCCGAGACACCAGGTCAACAGCAGCACTAAAATTTGATCCTGGTTCTGACTCAGGTTCAAGCTCTTTCTACTGTATCATATTTTCTTTCCAAAAATAAGGAATAGACTAGAAAACAGCATTGAGTTTTCTAGAACTTGGTTTTTCTTAGAACCTGGTTTTAAGCTCTAAACTTGAACTTCTTCAATATCTGTTAACAGGTTTGGCCTAGTTTAAGAGTAAGGGTGCTAATAAGCCACCTAGAAGATGAGGAGGAATTTGAACCAGAAGCCTGATATGTCCTACTAATAGTGGATACAGACCCAGGACTCCTTGTGGGTTCTGCTACCCAAACAAGAAACACTGACCCCTGTCCCTGCCGCTGCTGCTTGTGATGACATTGAAGGAGCAGCCTGGGATGGCCCCTACCTGCAAACTGCAGGTCAACTGTCCATGGAGTGGCCTCCAGCTCAGACATCCTGGAACCATGAGTGTGCTAAGGGGAGGGATGGAAGTTAATAAGCAGATTTAAGTCAGAGTGCTAGGTAACGTATGGTTTCCAGTCATTGCTATAGCAAATTACCACACACTGGGTGGCTTAAAAGAACACCAAGTTGCTCTCCTACAGTTCTGGAGGTCAGAAGTTCAAAATGGATCTCACTGGGCCAAAGTCAAGGTTTGGCACTGCTGCAGCCTTCCGGGGGCTCCACAGGACAACTTACTCCCTTGCCTTTTTGAGCTCCCAGAGCCTCAGGTCCTGCATTCCTTGGCTAGCGGCCTTTGCCTTCATCTTCAAAGCCAGCTGTGTCACAGCCTCAGACCTTGGTCTATGCCGACTGTCACCGCGTCACCTCTTCTCTGTGCAGCAGCCAGATCTCTGCCTTACAAAGGCACTGGTGGCTATGCTGAGGGCCCTTCCAGATAACCCAGGATGCTCTGCCCATCTGAAGATCCTTAACCACATCTGCAAAGTCCTTTTTCCACAGAGTTCATTGTTCCAGTGAAATTACAGCCTTTATAGGAAAATGGATGAAACTTGAGAACATTATTCTAAGCAAAACAAACCAAACCCAGAAGGTCAAGGTTCATATACTCTCACTCATATGTGGATAGAGAGGAAAAAGAAAGATGGGGGTGATTATGAAAATCAAAAGGAGATCACTGGAGTAGAGGAAAGGGACCAGAGGAGGGAGAAAGGGAGGGAAGGAAAATACCGGGGAATGATATTGGCCAAATTATATTGTTATGTTGTACACATGTACAGATAGGTAACAATGAATCCCACCATTGCATACAATTATAATGCACCAATAAAAGATATGAAATAAAATACACCACCACCTTACATCTAAAACAATTTTTTTTAGGTTCCAGGGATTAGTAGCTAGATGTCTTTGTGGACATTATTTGGCTTAACACAGGGAACATATCATTAAGTCTACCACTTACTAGCTGTGTGACCTTGGGCAGGTCGCTAAATCCTTCTGAGTCTCTGTTTCTTTATCTGTAAAATGGGATATCCATAATATCTCAAATCTCTTCAAATTATTGTAAAGACTTATAAAGCAAGCAGTGAAGTCCTAGCACAGTGCTTGGCACATGAAAATCAGGATCAATGGAAAGAACTCCGAGTCGGACGCCAGAGTACTGAGTCTGGCTCTCCCATCAGCTGTGTGTCCCTGGAAAGCCACTTCACCTCTCTGAGCCACTATTCACCTGAAGAATGAAGATAGTATCATACCACGTAGCCCTCTAAGGGCACTTTTGAAAAACAAATGTTGCCATGCATATAATGAGCCCAATATATAGTTGGATGAAGGTGGGGGTGAGAAGAGCAGGAACAGTAATAAAATCTGTTGAGCACTCACTACATGAGGGTGAAGTTCAACATTCTCCATGGGGGTTTCATTATGTAATCTTCACAATTATCATGAAGAGAAATGGGCCTATGGCCGTCCCAGTTTGCAGACGAAGAAACAGGCAGGGCAAGAATGAGGAACTTTCACAAGGTCACACAGCTGGAAAGAGTTCCTATCAGTTTCCTGGGGCTGCTGAAACAAATTGCCACAAACTGGATGACTTAAAACAATAGAAATAAATCCACAAGCCTAGAGGCCAGACGTGCAAAATGAAGGTGGCAACAGAGCCACAAACCCTCTGCAGGCTCCAGGGGAGGATTCTTCTTGCCTCTTCCAGTTTCTAGTGTCACTGGTGATCCTTGACATTCCTTGGCTTGTAGTCACATCGTTCCAATCTCTGCCTGTCATCTCATGAGTGATGTCCTTGACAGGGTGAGCATTTCCCGTTCTCTGGGCTCAGAGCAACCCCAGAGGCAGAAGCAGCTAGTGCACGGGTGTGGCCATTGATGCTCCCGGAGCACGCGCCCTGCAAACATCCTCACAAACACAGACTCTGTGAGCTCATGTTTCACTCAAAACTGATTTTACTTTGAACTAAGGCTGAGCCCCATTATCATTACTTAACGTCAACGTAACGGCAGTGTGATGCCCAGGATTTCACACAATATATCATCTCTGCAGACTTAGATGCTAGCAGGACACAGCAGAAATACAGCCTCCCAACTTCCCAATGTGCTCTCAGCCATCAATATTGATGGTGTGCCATCAATCAAATCCGGCAGGCTTTTCCGTGCTCTCATTTTTAACCAAGCCTCACCATGCATTACAATGGAATATTTAAAGCCATGTACACATTTTATCAAGCTTTCATGACCACTAAATGCTCTCTGGTTTGCAGCTCCAAATATTATTCATTATATCTAGAAAGGTGGCGTGCAGGAGGAGGAAACCACGCAGGAACTGAGCGTGATTTGGGACAGGGAGGGTGAAAGCTCGTCAACATCCGCAGCCCAAACCAGAAGCATCAAGTACAAATCCACTCCTCCCTCCTGCTTCCTTCTCAGCCACTGGTCTTGGAGTCAAGGTGCCTGTTCAAATCCCAGCGCTCAGGTGTGAGTTTGGGCAGGCTCTTCCCCGCCACCAGCCTCACTGTCCTCATTTGCAAGATGGAGATCATTCCACACACCTTGGGAGTTTCCGAGGACTTCGATGGAGTCTTGCACATGTCTAGATTTTTGCTCAAGAATGGCCTTTGCAATGAGGCCTTCTCTGGCCATCCCATTTTGGTTTATTTACTACCCCATCTCATCCTGGGCAAGGTCCCATCCTCCTTTGCAGGCGTACTGTTCACAGCACTTACCACCTGCTCTCAGGCTCTAAAGTGCAAGATCCACGAAGGCAGGGTGTGCTTGTAATGCTGCTGACTTACCCCCAGGACCCAATACAGCGTCTGGCACCTGGTGGCTCCACAGATAGCTGGCTTTTGAGTAAAGGACAATGTACACAACAGGATCTCATGAACGTTTCCCCTTGGATGGGTAGGGACTGGCTGAGTCTCAGGAGCAAGCACAGACACAGCACTGTGTGTTCAGCTTGTGTTGTTTGTATGTACTGTAAGTAGCCAGCAGCTGCTGGTCCCCCACCTCATATACAAGGACCCCATGTTCTTGCTCTGAAAGCAGTGTAGTCACGTGTGCTTGAAACAAGGCCCCAACACCACACAGGCTCATCCTCTCCTCTACAGTTCCTTCCTATGCTTCCCACGGGACTCAGTCCTTATCCCTACATGAAAGACCACACTCCATCACAAAGTTTCTGAACCACTTGATCTCCATGCAGATGGAGACCATGACTTACCCAGCTCTGTCTCTATCACCTCATGAATGTGGGATGAATAAATTAATAAAGGTAAAATCAAGAACTCAGACTAGAATCAGGGACAGCAAGCAGAGGCACGTGTTGCCACTTACCCTCTGCCACTCCTGGTGCACTGAACAAATGAGGCTGCCTTCTTACTTTCCAATTGTACCAGGCCTCAAACTCTTCCCTGCACTACTCCCGACAGTTGTTCCTAGTCCAGCAGAACTGGCAGAGCAAATTCATCATCCGTTCCTGACATGGTGATGTTGCTACATCACCCAGCCCACACTCCCCCCTCTGTATGGTGCACATTCTCTAACCCCACCCTCTTCAGCAATAGCTATGCCCATGTGACAGAGTTCCAGCGCACAGGATACATGTGGCAGTGATGAGCATCTGGCCCAGAGCTGGCCCCCCCCCCCCAGGGGAGTCTCCCAGGTTTCTTTCTCCTCACTGCAGATTTATGCAGATAAATACCATGAGCTCAGGGGCTCATGTTGAAGATGGTGGAGCTACAGTATACTAGAGTCCTGCAGCCTCCCAGCTCTGCTTAGAGGAGGGCCATCTGCCAACCACAGAGGCCCATTTACAAGCACTAAATAATGACCCTATATTGGGCACTGTGCAATCTGAGGTAGTGCCATAGACTCTAGCCTTACCTTAACTAATTCACTTGGGCTACTTATTTTATTTTTACAAAATCTCTCTTCTAGCTCCAGATTCCTAAAATTCATAAACCTTTGTTATGTAAGTGGCCAACAGGCACTTTCTAATAACTTAATGAGGCATGTGCACTTCTGGCCATATTGATATGTTATAGGCTACTGTGTGTTCAGCAGGCACGACTTTTAGCTCTGGGAAATACTTAAAGAATTGCAAGATGCAGTTTCTATTTTCAAACACAGATCATCTTCTTGGGAAAATAAGTCATGAGCAAGGAAATGGTTGGCCATGCCAAAGCACTCTGGTGACATGGAGCAAGAAATGACACGATCAATAGGAAGGAATACAACTACACCATGACCCATGTGCCTCAGGCAGATTACTCACCCAACCTACCACCGACACCCTAGAGCTCCGTTTTCTCCTCCAGGACACTCACGCAACCATTGTGCCACCGCACTGGCGTAAGAGTGCTTGAAGCAAATACAAGAATGTATGGCAGTCACTGGCCCAAAGTAAGTGTTCAATAATCTTATCTCCCATTTTTGACAGAAAAGTAGCTCTGGGCTAGACTGGCAGAGCTGAGTGTTCTAAGAAGGGATGTGCTGGGAGGAAGGGTCAGAGCAGGAAGGTGTGTGTTTTGTTCAGGGGAACAGCAAGGACATGATTCTGGATATGTGACAGAGATCTCAAAGAAAGGGATGACTTTAGTGAGGGCTAGATTCTGTAGGTCCCTAAATTCTAGAATACAAAATTGGTACTTTAACCTCTGTTTTAGAAGAGTGCATGATAAAGGAGAGATACTTAGGTGGATGAATAGATGGAGGAAGGAAAGGAAGAGAAAAGAGGGTAGGGAGGACAAAAAGATTGCTCCTCTGGGACTTGACAGTGTGGTAGAAAGAACACATGCTTTAGAAAAAGAAAGACTTGGTAGAAATTTCAGCTCTGCTTCCAGTTATTATAATGCAATTTTGAAGTAATTGTCTTTTCTCAGTAAGCCTCAGTTTCCTACTACCAAATGAAGGTCGCCATCCCCATATCACAGCTGCTTAATGAGAATTAAACGAGGTAAACTCTGTGGAGCCCGGCACAGTGTCTGACCGTAGGGTAAGCCCCATCAACCAGCCAGTCATCGGCTCAAGATCATGTGGCACTCCAGGGGCCCTGCAGTAGGGATGGAGTTGTGTTCAACAAATATTAGCCTTGCTCTCCTCATGCCATTTAGTTAGTAAAAGCCATGCTTGTCGCTACAACAGCAATGAAATGTGCTTCCCAGCCTGACTCTAGCTAGAACCCAAACTGGCACTCAAGAAGATCAAGGACGAAAGCCCAGAAAATGCCACTGTTTCAGTCCTGAGCAACACTTGGCGCCTCCTCACATCTCTATTAGTCTGGAGGTCTGGAGGACAGGAGAGGATGGCAAGGGTTCCCCTCTTCCTGCCCAGCAGAAACCACTGGTCTCAGGAAGTTCCACTCCAGACTCACCTTCCTACACCTGGCTCCCTACCTGTCTTCCACCAGTAAGAGCAACCTACTTCTCACAGTCTCTCAGTCATGTCAAAATCTCTTTAAAAGGGTAAGGAGGGGAAAACTTGCCTCACAGAGTGTGGAGTGACATTACAGAAACGTACCACGAAAACCCTGGTGGGCCGTTCATGGTGTTTGCATCAAACAATTGGCTTGGCTGCAAACAACAGTCCTCCTTTCAGAAAGCAAGCTTGAATTTGCCAGCCACGAGGCACCCACTGCTGCCCACAAAGGAAGAGGCTTCTGAGACAAAGAGCTGTTTGGGCCACTTCCTCAAATACAGCAGAAAACATGTCCTGGTGAGCAGCAGCAGCCCCAGCTGGCGTGCTGCAGTGGTGACTCACAGCGCGTGCCCGAGGCCACCAGTGGTAGCTTCTTAATGGATTTGTTTGTATCCCTGAAATGCCAGAAGTGTGGAAAGAACAACAGTGGGAGAGGAGAGAACAGAGGGAAGAACAGAATGCTCTTTAAAATCATCAGAAAAACAATAACCTAGGCGAGAAAGAAAACATGAAGAAGCCCTTCATGTCACAGAAGTGAGGCTAGAGACATTGTCACGGACCAACAGAGGACCTGGGAGGTGGTACCCTGGGAGGACTCATGGGGTCCCACCTAGCATCTGTGTTCGTAGGGACACCCACACAGTGTGCAGGATCCTGTGCACATGAAATAGGGGGCACCTGATTCCAAACACAGAAAAGCATGCTGTTGAAGATAAAATGTAGTGCTTTTTCCCTTTTTTCCATGGTCTTCCTTTCAATCTGTCATAATGCTTTTTATTTGCTATTTAGTACCATTCTAAGCAATGAAAAATTAACATTTTAAATGAACATGATTTTACCATTTATCTTTGTATTGTGCAGAGCCAGTTTTAAAGGCAAATATAGAAGCATGAAGCTAATACACAGAATCACAGAAGCCACACGATTCCCATTTGGTAGCTGGCACGTGCACGTTATTCCGTCCTCATCAGAACAGAGGCAAAGCTGTGCCAA
The DNA here is from genome assembly GCA_004024805.1 of Geosciurus inauris. Lineage (NCBI taxonomy): Eukaryota > Metazoa > Chordata > Mammalia > Rodentia > Sciuridae > Geosciurus > Geosciurus inauris. The sequence continues at coordinate 230,172 of PVHX01000568.1, read as the reverse complement.
GCGAGCTCCCTACTCTGCTCCACTGCTAGCTACACACACAACCCGTGCCTCTTCACCACCACTTCTCTGATGTAGGGAAACTGTCCCCTACATTCCTGCCCCCACCTCTGGCATCAACGTGGCCTAATGCAGGGAGGCTATGCGGGTAAGCGAGGTCCACAGGGCTCCTGGTCACCGTGTTTCTTAGAGCACCATCATCTTCCTTCTGGGCTCGTTGCCAGCTCTGGTCTGAAGGAACCGTGGCCCTCGGGGCTGTCTGCACCTTGGCTTACTCATCGAGGACATAACACTCACCTTGTACCCTCTTTGAGTCTCACCAGCCTCCCAGGTGGTGTGGGCCCACTGGAAGCCGTGTTCATGGGGCACTGGACATGCCATAAGCCACCAGGGGGGCAAGGACTGGTGATATGCACACTGTGCACAAGTCCTCTGCATGCTCCATGGTCTCCTTCAAAACACACACTCAGAGATAAAATGAACAAGCATGTCAAGACAGTGGCCACAGAGCACTAACACAAACATGGGGTCCTTCTGGGTGCAGCCCTGTGTGACTGCTGGCCTCTGGGTTTGAGAGCTTCCCAGGAAGCCTGTTTACCCAGCAAAACTAGTTCCCCTCGAATGACAAATCCAGCATCCCACAAGCTCCAGGCTTTCTTATTTGACTCAGTGCCTCCCAGAAGATATATCCAAGTACTAGCCTAGTACCCGTGAATGTGACCTTATTTGAAAAAAGGATCTTTGCAGATTAGTTGAGAAGCTCTAAATGAGATCATTGTGTATTTGGAGGAGATCCTAAATTCAATGACTAGTGTCCATAAAAGAAAGGAGAGGGAGATTTGAGACAGACAGAAGAGAGACACAGGGGAAAGGCCAGGTGAAGACAGGCAGAGATTAGAGCGAGGCAGCCACCAGCCAATGAATGTCATGATTCACCGGAAGCTAGAGAGGGCAAGGAGGCTTCTCTCCAGGGTCTGGGAGTAAGCAGGGCCCTACTGACCCCTAACTTTAGACTTCTGGCATCCAGTACTGTGAGAGAATAAATTTCTATTTTTTTAAGTCGCTAAAATTGTGGTAGTTTGTTGCAGCAGCCCTAGGAAATGAATGTGCTTGTGACTCCTTCTGCCAGAGATGCCTTCCACACCCACCCAAGCCACCCCATTCCTCACACTATTGCACTAAGAGCACGAGACAGCATGGCACACGTTGTATTCAAAGGTAGCAAAGACATAAGCTCCAAAAGCAAGGACCTTATCTGCCATGACCTGTCTGTACACTTGATCCTAATGTGTACAAGGGGCTTAATTAGCAGCTGCATGAATGAATGTTGTTTCCTTGAAGAGTCAACATGGGTTTGGCCCTCACCCAGCAAGCTCTCCCCACGCTGGATGAATTAAACAAATTTCTCTATATCTCCAACCACCCATTGGAGTTTATTCACTCCAATTCAAGAGCCGTCCGAGGGCTCCCAGAACCCTAGCCCTCCTCATGGTGCTGCAGCCACCGTGCAAACAAGACAGGCGAAGCTGCTACTCCTGTGGAGCTTACGCTCAAGTGCAAAGATGCGACACACAAGGAAACAAGGATCATCCGGTAATGAGGCTTCAATATAGGTGATGACGTGGGGAACAAGTGTGACACAGCAGCCATGGTGGGAAGGCAGGGGCTCTTGGGGATACCATGGTCAGGAAAAGGGTCTCTGAAGAAATGACGTTTGAGCTGAGACCTGATGAAGTGTGGGGACATGCTGTACTAAGGGCAGAGGAAGCAAGTCACCCAGGCAGAGTGCAGCAATAGAAAAAGGCCCTGAGGCTCTGCCAGTTGTAAGATGAACAAGAATGTCTTGTGGTGACAGCTTGGGAATGAAGGGACACTGACAAGATGGGGTTGAAAGAGAAGGTAGGACCCTGCTCAGGTAGCCTCTCACAGGCAATAGCAAGGAGTTGTATTTTTTTCCTAAGACAAGACACTGCAAGGGTTAAGCAGGCAGTGACTTGATCTAGGTTCGTCTGTCACAGCCTCGAGAACAGACTGAAGGGAGGTGGGGCAAGAGAATGAGAGGACCTAAGTAGCTTTGCGACCCCCACCCCCCCCCCCATCAAGAGAGTAGGACAGCATGGACAGGTCTTGATGAACGGATTTTAGAAGGAGCAGTTCTGCACACAGGCGTTTCTCATGCGAATAAAACGGTGCTTGTTTAACCTGTTGGGTGCTGTTGTTTGGATCTAGGAATGCGCCCCCAAAAGCTCAAGCATTAGGCAATGTAGCAGTGTTTAGAGGTTAAATGATTGGATTCTGAGAGCTGTGAACATCATTGGTGGATTAATCCATTTGAAGGATTAATAATCTGAATGGACTACTGGGTGGTTACTGTAGGTAGGTGGGGTGTGACTATAGATAGTAGGTCACTGGGGGATGTGCCTTTGGATAATACCTGTCCCTGTCCCCTGCTTCCCAGCTGTCACAAGTTGACAGTTTTTCTCTGTCATGCTCTTTCACCATGATGTCCTGCCTCACTTCAGTCCCAGAGCAATGAAGTCATTTGACCATAGGCTGAGACCTCTGAAACCATGAGCCAAAATAAACCTTTTCTCAAGTTGTCTTCATCCTCTCCTTTGGTCACAGTGATGAAAAGCTGACTAACACAGAGAGCGGGCCTCGTTACGGATGAGGAGTACTCAATAAATGCTTATAGAAGGACAGTCCTGATACCCAACTCACTAGCAGCCAGGCTGACTCAAGGTTTGCCAAAGCCTGGTTCTGCCAGATGCATCAAACCCCACAGCAAGGTGAAGGGCTGGTGCGTAGGTCAGTGATTTCTTCGTTTGCCTCCTGATATGCAGTGAGATAAAGAAGGCACCCAAGCTCTCAGCAGTGCCAGTCTGTCATTCACCCAGTAGTCAATCCAAATTATTACAGCCTACTATCACCAAACACAACTGTCAGAAAGATGGGTGCCATAAAAGCTCCTGGTATGTAGTATGCTGAAGGTATTGGATTCTCCCTTCAAGGTTGTGATCCCACCTGCTAGAGAACAGCCAGCAACAGCATCATCCTTTCACAGTGCTGTCACTCATAAGGCATGAAACCTGCCACCTATGTCTCCTGGAACTGGTTCAGAAGACATATTTTGTACTGGATTTGAGAGTCTTATAGCTTAGCAAACAGGCTGGACTCTGCTCAGAAGTTTCCTCTCTAACAGGTTGAGTAGAACAATGCTCCTGGAAGCTCCTTCTGTAGGGATGTGGTAAGCCACGGCCTGTGCCTCCCCCTCTTGCCTCTTGTGTTTTTAAGATGCCTTTCCCAGAGTTTGTTCCACATTCTTCAGACCAGTGAAGGACCCACTCAGGACTAAGCAACACTTCATTCTGACACCTTATCAAGACGAGAGTCATTCTGTAATAGCAGGACCCAATTAAACATCCCCAGGAATGAATATAGTTCTCACAACAACACAGCAGCCTCCACCTTGGCTGACAAACAATGGACACTTAACAAGGAATGTGTGAACAAACGAAGGAATGAGTGAGTGAGTGAATGAATGAATGAGTTAGTGAGTGAGTGAATGAATGAATGAGTTAGTGAGTGAGTGAATGAGTGAGTGCGTGAACGAGTGTGTGAATGAGTGAGAGTTGCTAGTTCATAGCCTCTGAGACCAAAATGGAAGCCTGAGGTCCTCTCTGCTGCTAATGTTCCCAGCACCTGAACACACACACTATGGGCAGATAATTAAAAAATAGTGAGATCATGGGATTAATATGAGCTCAGCCATGACAGGGATTCCCACGTAGTCTCAAGAAGTCAAAAATGGAATTGAATGAAGCTGTTCCTGGGATGATAGTCATTTGTAATAACAGATTCTCCTTCCCTGCTCCTGAGTTAATTGACCATGTCTATAGCACGTGGTTCTGTCCCCCTTTGTGATGGCTGAAGGGGCTGAAGACGCCACCTGATCCAAGAATAGTCCCACAAAGGCCAAGGTGAGCCAACAAGTTCCTCTCTTGGGAATCTGATAAAAAGGCACAGAGTCTGCTATTAGTTGGCAGCAGATGCTCGAGGTCATGATGTGGAGCAGAGGTTGGAAAAGTTGGCTCATCAACCAAATCTGGCCTATCGCCTGTTTCTATTAATAAAATTTCACTGGAACACCACCAATGGCCATTTGTTTACATAGTGTCTCTGGCGGCTTTCACACTATAATGACAGAGCTGAGTTGTTACAACATAGACTGTATAAAAAAAGTCTATGTCCACAAAGTTAAAAAAAAAAAAATTACTACCTGCCCCTTTGCCCTTTTACAGAAAAAGCTTGCTGACCCCTAATGTAGATGCAGGTCTGGATGCTATAGTAGGACGTAAGATCTAAAAGAGCAGAGAGAGAAATCTGTGGAGCCCTGAGTGACGAAGAGAGTTCCTCCAGTTTTAAACTTTCTGATGCTCTCTTTATAAGATCTGACTGTATTTTTGTTCTTTTGAGTACAACATATATTCTTATAGCAAGCCTTTTTATTGTCCCTCAGCTACCTCAGGTAGGCTTGTTTCTTCTAGCCAAAGACCTGGACTGATAGGTCACTGCAGATCCATATGCATGTCCAAGGAATTTAAGGAAGCCCATCAGGTCACACCTTGCTCCCTGAGCTGGCATGCCAACCCACTAGCCACCTCAAAGACTAACAAGTGACTTTGGAATATCAGTGTGTAACAAACAGCTCCCAGTGTTCTGGAGAGAAGGCTGTAGAAAGACCTTTATGCTTGTCCTTGGGAAAACCGAAGTAACTCTGAGTCATTTCTCCTAAGCTTTGCAAGCATCTGGATTAGACCATAGCAGGGAAGAAGAGGCCACAGCTGAACTCTTGTCTCTCTCAAGACAAGAGAGACATTCTGTAATAGCAGGACCCAATTTAACATCACTAGGAATGAATGTAGTTCTCACAACACAGCAGCCGCCACCCTGGCTGACAAACCATGGAAACTTAACAAGGAAGGTGTGAATAAATGAGGGAATGAGTGAGTGAGTGAAAGAATGAGTTACTTAGGTGCCAACTTTTGTAGAAATTCCTCCCTATGTTCCTGACTATAGGAGGGGCCACAGCTGGCAACTCCACTTTCCTCCAAGGCTCATGCTCGTAGGGAAGACCTCAAGAAGACAATGACTTAAGCACTCCATCACCTTTTATTGGGCACCAATTTTTTTTAACCAACTGCTATACTTTGGGGATTCTCAAGATTCCCCTCAGGATCAACAATTTACTAGAAGGACATACAGAACTCAGGAATGGCATTATACTCACAGTTTTGGTTTACTGCAGCAAAAGGATCTAAATTAAAGCCCGCCAGGGAAAGAGACACATGGTACAGGGCCCAAGAGAGACCAGGAATGGAGCTTCCAGTTGACCTTTCCTAGTAAAGCCATGAAGAAGACAGCCTCTGTGTTTCCCAGAAATGATGTGTGACAATACAGAATTGTGAATCTGGAAAGTTTACCTGGGCTTTGGTGCCTAAGTTTTCCTTGGGTCTAAGTTATATAGACATGGCTAATCCTGTGTGGCTGACCTTAGTCTTCAGCTCCTCCAGAGATCAAGCTGATACCATGTGGCTAAGGCCTCACCATAAATCACACTGTGATTATAAACTATCTGGCATGCCCCAAGACCCCCAGGTAAACAAGGACATTCTTACCAGGGAGGATATCCCAAAGACTTACCTCCCAGGAGCTAGGCAACAGTGAAATCTTTTCTTTGGACATAGTGAATCTTTTATTGCACATGACAACAATAAGAAGGACCTCAAAGAGCAGGGCACGATGGCTCAAGCCTGTAATCCCAGCACTTAGGGAGGCTGAGACAGGAGAACTGTGAGTTCAAAGCCAGCCTCAGCAATGGCGAGGCGCTAAGCAACTCAGTGAGACCCTGTCTCTACATAAAACACAAAATAGGGCTGCGGAGGTGGCTCAGTGGTTGAGTACCCCTGAGTTCAATCCCCAGTACCAAAAAAAAAAGGACCTCAAAGGAGAAGAAACCATTGCTATTCCCTGAGATAACTTGTCCTTCAGCTGGGAAAACTGCGTCATCATCTATAAAAGTCATCCATAGCTAACCTGAGGGGCTATCATCAGGCAACACAGACCCTGAAAATGACCCAGTGCCTGCATCTTTGGCCTTTCTTCCCTGTTCATTTGCCAAGCACTTCCTAACACCTCATGTGCAGGCTCCAAACCAGGCACGGGGGATGCCAGGGTAAATATCATAGGCAAGATCCTTGCTGTCAGTGAATTTACATTATAGTGGACTAAGCAGAATGGGGGAAGAAAACAAAAACCAATACCAATTCCAATAGTGATTAACTTATTACCTATTAAAATAGCCTAATGTGAGAGAAATTGTTATGCTCTTTGAAGAGGTAAAATGTAGCTGGGGAAAGTGAACAATTAGAAGGAATGAGTCCTCCTAGCCGTGAGAACCAGTAGTAACAGCCAAAGCCTGGGACAAGGATAAGACTGTGCTTCAGAGAGCACAGAGCTGGAGAGGGCACAGAGAACATTCTAAATGGACTCACTGCTCTGGCCAAGTCTTCCTCTCAGCCACCAGTAGAGAAGCCTGTTAAGCGTTAGTATAAAGAACAACAAAAATTGTCTTTAAAATACAGGTTGGCTTTGCAGGGATGGGGAAGAATGAATTTGTGAAAATAAGCTTTTAATCTAATATTCACGCTTTAGGAAATGGGTTTTGTGTACTTTTTAAAAATTTAAGTAAAATTAACATAGCACAAAATTAACCATGTTAAGGTAGCTCTTAGTACATTCACAATACCACTTCATAGTTTTAAAATGTGGCAGTCCCCCAAAAGAAAACCCCATACAAGTTTTCTCATGCAATGGCTGAGAGGCCTGAGCTGAGCTGACTACAGGGAAGAGGGAGTAGCAGACTTCAAAGGAGGTGTTGGGCATGGACAGGCAAGGAGGATGTCAGGCAATGAGTGTGCGCAGCAGCCTGGGCCTGTATGGATGGTCTAAGGCCCATCTAGAATTCAAGGTCAGGTCCCCTCTGCCCTCACCCTGCCTGCCATGCAAAAGAATCAGCATCATTTTTTTCTTTCTCTGGAAAAAGTGCATGTGTCTGTTGGGGTTGGGGATTGATCAGAGGGGGATTGAGGAGTAGAAGTGGGGGGCTTGGTAAACATCTTTGAATGAGAGGCTATGCAGGAGCAGGACCTAATCCAATCAGGAGGCAAAGGCCTGCAAAGATGCCTTCCTGGGGAAATGCTGTGGGCAGAGACCTGAAGACAAGTACCAAGTACAAGTTCACCAACCAAGGGTGTGAGTTTGGATCATTAAGAGCACACTGGGATCTTGTCATTACACGCTGTATACAGGTATTAACATATCACACTGTACCCCTAAATATGTACAATTCACAGGTGTCAGTTACCATTTTAAAAAGAGCATATCATGGCTCCCAGGCCAGCTGCATTGGCACCACCTAGAAACCAATTGCAAATGCCAATTCTCAGGTCTACCCTAGACCAGCAGAATCTGACAGTCTGTGGGTGGAGATCAGTCAATCAGAGTTTTAACCATCTCAAGTGGATCTTCCAAAAGCTATAGTTTGAGAATCATTGCCCCTAGGGAACTGCAAATATTTTACAGTCACATTCAAAGCCTTTGCAAGCTCTTTCTGGACCGATGTTTCTCTCCCCTCTGTCCGAATGTCCATTGCTGGTCTTCTTGTTTATGCTTCAAGAGGCAGTTTTGTTTTGCTTTTGACACTTACCCAGTACTTACTCTGTGCCATCTATGTACTCTTAACCATATATATATATTAACCCAATGACTCTCATAATAACCCTTGGAGATAATCACTACCATTATCCTCACTTCCCAGACGCAGATTTCAGGCACAGAGAGACACAGTAACTGGCCCAAAGTATGGAGCTAGTCAGTGACAAAGCCATTTTTTAAACCTAAGCCAACCTAGCTCTCCACCCCTACTCTATACCACTGTGAAGCTTAATCCTGGGTTCTGACTCCTTCCCATTCCTCTAATTACCATACTTATGCACAGTGTTGGGGCATTTATCACACAGTGCAGAAATTACACACCCATCTGTGTCTCATATTAGATTGTGAACTCTGACACTGAGGACTGTGCTATTCATCTCTGCATCTACCTGGCACAAGCAGGTGCTCTAAAACACTGAGAAAAGGTGGATGAGTTTAGTTTACTTGTAAGCAGCCTTATTGTGTACCTGCTGACATAGGGTCTCTGCTGCTTAGCTCGAGAAAACCCTCAGTCTTGAGTCACATCAGAAGTGCCCAACTTCCCCTGACTCAGCATGTCCAGGAAACCTTCGCGGGCCTTTGGAGACACTCATTCTCAGTAGAGAAAAGGATGTGGCATTTGAATTTGAAAGTGAGGACCCTGGGGAACAGGCAGTAGTTAGGAAAACCTGAGCTGCTCTCTCACCTACCATTTTTAGAAAATGGGCCAACAAGTTTCTCATCTTAAGAGATGACAGCTCTTCATCAAGACTTAACCTGCTTTCCTCAGCCTGTAGAATGATCTGGCAAAGAAGGCATGAGCCCACCCTTTCTGAGCCCTTCAGGGAGGTCCTTGTTTAAGCATACAGGAGGACTTGCCACAGGCTTCTGGGCTCCATAGGATGCTTTTCAATGTCAAAGAAGTAACACTGCCAAAAATCATCATCTAAGAGCCCGGTCCCTTGGCCGCAGTCCTGGTGGTGCTCAAGTGGAGCAACAGATCCCTTCCTAGTTCTACTTTTTCTGTGTGTCTAGCTTTTGAATGTAAGCTCCTTAGGTCAGACATCATCTGTGTTCACCACTGTATCCCCAGAGTATGGCACTGGTGAGCACTCAAACATTCGTCATCTACTCCGTGATGGTAGAATGCCTGAGGAAGGGCTACCAAACGTAGAACAGTATTGGTCACTGGAATTGCAGAGGTAACTAGGTCACAGGTCTCTTATCCATCTAGCCACCATAGCAGTAGCAAAGTTCCAAGAGTGCAAGGCCTAGGCTCAGAACTGATCCACTGTGATTTCCACCATATTGGGTAGGCCACAGTATGTTAGAGATCATCCCAGATTCCCAGATTTCCCAGCCAGGGAAAAGCAGATTCCATATATTATTGGGAGAAATTGTGAATTTCATAAAGCTCACTGTGGCCATATTTGCAGCCTACCTTACAAGTCTATTTTGAGATTCACAGCTAAAAGTACAGGTTGTGTGGCAAATAGGCAACGCATTGTTGGAAGTCCTTTGGGGACCACTTCAAGGAGATGAGCAGTGAACTGCCAGAGTTGATGCAAAATTTCATTTCTCATCGTTTGGGTGATCAGACTCTAAGAGTACCAGTAGCAAGGATTCAATTATTCTCTCCCTCCTCATGGTGAAGGACTAGAAATAATTAGAATTACAATGATCATAATTTTTAAATAATAGCAAAAGAAGGGCAAAAAGCAATGTCCATCATACAAGCACAAACCACAGGCTAAACATGGGATGGGGTCTTTTGTATACACACATCCTTGCCAATTCTAAAGAGGTCTTTTTAAACCATGTCTCTGATGTGGAAATGAGCCTCCTGCCAGAACAGCAGTGTCACAACGCAGGATCAGGCCTGCTGGTTTCCACGAGAATGCTTGTTTCATTATGCCAAGCTCACGTCTGACTATTCCAGGAAGAGAACACAGAGTGGGGAAGTAATTCACTTTACATGGCTTGACCTCCTGGTACTTAAGAACACTCCCAGCCCCACAGTACCATCTTGCCTCTGCTAGAAATGCCTTCTGGTCAATGCAGGGTCAGAGTTTTAGTAGCCATGAGGGCAGCTGTGTTATTGGGTCTTCTATTGTCTGATTACTTAGGGAAACAGTATAGCCTAATTTTATTAATTCCTATTGATTTATATAGCTTGGCTCATTCCACAAAGGATTTGAGGGAACTTACAACAAAAACAATACAACTGAATATAAGATCCTGGAAATCAAATGCTGGTAGAAATATATTCCCAGAACCCCTTTTTCCATGTTATCTTTTACTGTTTTGTGTGGACAGAATTCCTCAAACTGTCATGTGAGGAATCACCATCACAGAATCTCAGCCCTGGAAGAAGTCAGAGCAAGTTTTCTACTAGAGAACATAAAAATCACTAGGGAATGTATTTAAAATGCAGATCACTTAGCGGCACCCCCAGATTCATTCAAGTGGTCTGCAAGAGGCCTTAAAATATGTTTAAAATAAGTTTTAAGTTCCCCCCAGGCAATTCTGTTGCAAGTAGCATGTAGATCATACTTTGAGGAGACCTGATAAAATCCAAACTACTTAACACTGAGGGAATTGCCTCACCAGCATTCATTCCAATTATCAGTACTGTGTACTGAGCACAGTGATTGGTCCTAGCAGTTGATAGTAAGCAGAAGAACCCCTGCCCTTAAAAACTCCAAGTCTGATCACAATGACCTTGGATTACACCACCAAAGGCAACACAGCCTACAGCCACAACTTAAAAGCATTCCCCTTTGAGGAAAGTGGGTAAGTTTATGGGGTGCTTCATGGGGCACAACAGTTGAGAGGTTGGGCTCTGCAAGTGAACTGTCTGCAGTGGAAAGAGCCTGGCTCTGGTCTTGCTAACAGAGAAGAGTCAGCTTCTGTGAGTGGTTTTGTCATCTGTGGTGGTGACAAGGATGGTCATCCTCCTACTCTTGTTAGGTGGTGGGAGTTCAATGTGGAAATAGAGGCAGCCCGCCATTTCTCAGAGTGATGAGGTTTGAGTTGTGCTCTCCTGCTCCAGGTGCTTCCAAAGATGTTTTGGCAGCATGGTAGTAGCAGCGGCAGAGGTGGTGGAGAGGGTGCAGGTGGGGGTGGGAGTGGCAGCGGTGGTGAGGGCCAAGTGCAGGTGGGAGGCTGACAAGGGCAGCAGTGGTGTCTGACCTCTCCCTAGTCTTCTGGAAAACACAAAGACTAGAGGAAGCTGCAGCACACCGGCAAGAAAAGAAAAATCCTAACGCCCAGCTCCAGAGTGAACTCCTCCTTTCCCAGCTCCCCAAAAGAACTAGGATTGTGATCTGGGTGAGGAACAGGAGACACAGCAAGCTGTGCTTTGGTCAGTAAGTTGAAGATAGAACTTCCAGCTAGAAAAGCGGCTTTGTAGCTATAGAGAAAGAAGAAAGCAGGAAGGGTGAGTCTGAGAAGCATCACACATAGAGTCACAGGGAAGAAATGTGCAGGGAAAACCCACAGAGAAAAAAGAGCAGAGAGGAGACCCTGGGGGGAATTGGAAGTGAGTACAAGCTAAGACACTTCCCCTAAAGTGAGCTACTCCTTAGGTATAGCATTTGAATCATTTCTATCCTGTCTGAAAAAGATACCACAGGAAATATTACCTAATGCCTTACTGAAATCAAACTATGCCATGTGTAATTTTGAACATGAGTTTCCCACCTAATAACCTTACTGGAAGATGATACAATGTTAGTTCTACTTGTTTGGTTCTCAGCAAACCTGTGCTAGGTCCAGGATTCTAAGGAACCTTCTTTTTTTCTTTGTATCAGTATAATTCCATTTCATTTCTGGTTTGCAAAAGAAATTAAGCCTTAAGAGCAAAACATAAAAATGCAAGTTTTACTCTATGGAAAGTTTTAATTGTTTTTGTTCTCATACTTTTAATTGGCAAATAATAATTCAATATATTTATGGAATGCAATGTGAAATTGTGATACAGATTTGCAGTATGGAATGATTCTTTTCAATGTAATCACAACTATCTCTTCAGAAAGCCTTGCATCATTTTTCTAGGTGAGGAAAAGTATTTTACTTCAAAGTTAAACTGGCAGATACAGGAAGATAGCCCCACCCATCTTTAAGACCTGTAGCCTCAAACCATATTTATTCTAATATTCCAGTTTGAAGACCAGTTTCCTCTCCCAAGAGTGGAAGCAAACAGTTCTGGGTCTGCATATTAATTTACCAAACACAATCCATGGGTGGTTCAGAGAAGGCCTATCTTTATGCCCAGAACATTTCCTTCACATGCACCTGCTTTATCTCAACATCTGCCCCATAGGATGTGTCTGCTACTCCTACAGGTCCACCTACTTCTACTCCTACAGCCTCACACCTCTGAGCCCACACTTGCTCACCAAAGAAGCCAGGCTAGGATTCTCCTGACAAACAAGAAGGTGAAGCCCTTGGACACAAAAATATCAAAATCTGTCTTATAGTCCTGATACTAAACAGGAATAGTTGGCCACCCAACAAACCTGGGAGGTCCCCAAAGTTAGTTGTTTATTTTATTGTCAATTGTTGATTTCCAATTAGACACTAGTAACCACAAAAGCACTGGAATTTCCATGGCAAGCAAAATAATGTATAATCACTGCCCTCATCCAACTAAGAGTCCACTGAGGAAGAGGGAAGTTAATCCAGTCACCACACAGTAAAGGTAAAGTTGAGTACTGTAAGGGAGGGTGGGTGACTCTCTAATCCTATAAAGGAGGAATACTTTGTCCTAGCCAGGGATATCAGAGAAAGCTCCCCTGCAGAAGGGGTGACTAAGCTGAAACTCTGAAGATGTGTAGGAATCACCAGGATAGGGTAAGAGGTAAATTAGAATCATCTGTGCATTCCCTAAGATACTGATCTCCAGGCCTCTCTCCACCAGCCTAATTCAAATCTTTGGAGGTGAGCCAAGCACTGGTATTTGGGGCATCCCCCACACCTCCACTTATTCTACAGTTGAGAGCTGCTGAACTCAAAGGAAGAGACTGGGGATATAGCAAAGGAAGGCCCGTTGAAGGAAAAGAACAGGCCACTGGTGGAGGCTACAGAAGGCCAGTGCAGCTTGAGCGTGGAGAGAAATACAGAGCTGGATCTGAATGAGGCAGGCAGGCAGGGAGGGGCAGCCTAGTGAGGCTGGCAAGACTCCGCAGGCTGTGTTCAGACTTTTGTCTTTTATTTTAAAATCAAAAGGAATCTATTGGAGAAATTTTTATTTTAATTTTTATTACTGTTTATTTGGTCACAATCAGCCTTGCATTCTAAAATGATCACTCGGATTCCCTGACGAAGAACAAGCTGGAGGGAGCAGGAGGTCTGGCATTGGCCGGTGTGTGCGGAGGGGGAGGGTGCCTGTCAGCCCTGCAGGCTGAGAATGGAAAGACAAGTAGGGGGTGGGGACAGGGGAGATCTGTCCAGCAGGGTGGCTTCCCCCAGAGAGGCCACAGACTGGCAGACCATTTTGGCCTCAGTGAGCACTAATCAACAAGTCCTCAGAAAGACTTGGCATGGCGGCTTCTAAAGCTGCTTGGCATGGGGTTGGGCAAGGCCACCGCGATACAGGCAGCCTGCCTGCAGCCATATGCCCTGCCTAATTCTTCCACAGACCTACTGCTTGCAGCCATGCAGACATGTGCAGCCTTAATATGGTTACAGCTTCTCAAACTCCCAAGGAGAGAGAGTGGAGGGATGTTCCTGCCCAAACCCAGTGATGGAGAGGAAAACTGTCAGAAGTGATTCTTGGCTGAGATTGGCAACATACACTGTCACTCGAACCTATCAATAGACCAGGCCGATGATGTTTTCACTTAACACCTAGCGACAAGGCTGTCAGAAACTGGCAGGAGATCCCTGCATGCCCTGCCAAGAAAGAGGAACACAAAAATCTGTCGAAATCCATGCTTGTTAATAAGTACACCCCTGGATTTCTTTTTAAGGAACCCAAAGTTTCAGATGTCTAGGCAAGATTTGCCAGGGATTCAGAAAGCCCCATCAAGCCAGGGGGCTTCTCTCCTACACCACTGGTTCTGTGATTTGGGCTTGTGGCCAAAGAAAGTGAGGGGGAAGGCAGAGGGAGAGTGAAGGACAGACCCCAAAGATAGTAATCTCTGTAAAGTCTAGTGTGTGGTTGGTGTAGGGCAAAGGGAGCAGGCACTTGACATTGCCCCTAGGGTCCAACAGCATGCTCTAGGCCACTGGGCCAGGATCCTGTGGCACCTGTATCAGGACAGTGTCTGTGTTTCTTTGGAGGGTTGGGATAGAAAATGCAACAAGCCCAAGCCAGGCCTGCCTGGCCACTGTGCAGTCTTTGGTACTTCTGCTCTTCCCTGTTCAGTCCTATTCCCAGTAGGACTGCTCTTCCTGCCTCACTGGAGTTTGACAAGGCCATGTGACTTGCTTTGGTCAATAGAAGCTGCACATCACACCAGAGGAAAAAAAGGGGAAGAGCTGAGCATAGTTTGACTCTGGCACTTTGCTCTGCCCTAAAAATGAGCACTAGATGCTCTAGTACCTGGGTCACTGAGCTAGCACAGAGAGCACTCCAGATAACCTGCTTAAGTGGAAAATAACAAGTGTTACGAGGCTTCAGTGTTGTGGGGATTGCTACCATGTAGCTCTGCCTACATGTGGCCTGTCAGAGTGATTTTGAAGAATTCTTTCCCTCTTTCCCCATCATGCTCCCTGTCACATGCAAGTTTTAATTGCATAGTGGTTACAGCCTAGCAAGTCTGAGTTCAAATCTACCAATGATGATCTTGGGTGAATGAGGTCTTAAACTCTCTGAGCCTCAGTTCCTTCATCTCTGCCCTGTAAGGTCCTTAAAATAATGTCTAGAAATGATTGACATTCACTGCACTCTCTGCAGCCAGCCTGACTCTGAACCTTGAGGAAGGCCTGCTTGCAGAGTCAGGCCTTGGCTATGTCTGGGAACTTGAACGCCAGGAAGGGTCCCTCTTTCCTGACTATGAGGGTGGCTACACATATCATTTGTGCTCACAGTCTAGTTCATATTGAACATACTTTTGGGTACATGTCAGGCCTTGGGTGCCTATATCACCAGCCCCCAACACAAACCTTGGGACCTGTGTCTCTAGAGAGCATTCCTATTGGCATCATTACACGTGTTGTCACAATTTACTTCTGGGGAACTTCAGTGAGCCCCATGTGAGTCTACCAGAAGAGGACTCTGGACGTGTGTGCTTGGCTCTGCATCCAGTGGCTGTTCCCTATGTTGAGCTTGCATGGTTTCCTTCCACTGTGATAGATCTTAGCCTTGAGTCTCAAGTATATCCTAAGTACGATGAGATCTCTGAGTCTATCACCAAACATGGGAGTGGTCTGGGAGAATCAAAAGTATGGCTAACTCTAAGTTAACAAAAGCCATAAATGTGTAAATTAACAGTGAGCATCAGGATCACTAACATTAAAAATTTAAAAAGGGAGATATACAGAACAAAGTAGAAATACTAACTCACAGGTAACCACAAAACAAAACCTTCAATAGGCTGACCCATATTTCCCAGGTACTTACTCAGCTACCGACTTCCCAGAATGATGACTGTTGTAGCCTTAGATTCCAGGACAAGTAAGGTCTGTCCTGAATGAAACCTGCACATAGCAGCTGTTCCTAAAGCCACTCAGCAACAGCAACAACAATCCCAGGCACAACAAGAGCTAATATTCAGTGAGCATTCTTCTCCATCTTCTATGGCAATTATCTCATTTAATCTGCAAGCCACCACTCTGGAGATGCACAGAGCTAGTCCCATGTATAGGTGCAGAAACAAGCAATGAGGTATAGCCCTGTGCCCACCAGACAGTGTCACAGTTAAAAGTAATGCAGACTCAGGATGCACAGCACCCAGACTCCCATGATAGCACTATGTTAGTATTATGTGTCTGTCAGAACAAACTGCCACAAACCCAGGAGCTTGAAATAATAGAACTTGGTTCTCTCACAGTTTTAGAGGCCAGAAATCTGATATCAAGATGTCCACAATACCATGTTCCCTCTAAAGGCTCTAGGGGAGGATCCTTCCTTACCCCTTCCACCTCTGGTGGCCCCAAGTGTCCCTTGGCTTGTGGCTGTATCACTCCAGTGTCTGCCTCTATCTTTAGACTTCTTTTCCTATTTCTTCTTCCTCTTCTGTCTTTCTTAAGGACACTTGTCAGGGTGGGATTGAGGGCCCATCCCAAAATTTGAGGCTGATCTTATTTTAAGACAGTTCACTTCCTTACACCTGTGAAGTCTCCTGTTCTACCCAAGGTCATATTCATAGGTCCTTGGGATAAGGACTTGGATATAGTTTCAGGGACCACCATCCATCCCATTACAAACACCAATACTTAGTTCCAAGCCATCTTGAACCAGTTATTCAACCTTTTAGCATGTCACGGGATTGCTCTGAATGCTAAGTAAGACCATGCATGGAAAACATCTGTCCTATGATCTAGAAGATTGTAAGAGCCCAATATATGTTAGTTATTGTTCCTAGTATCACATCACACAATTGTTCAGAAAAGGAAATGGGATTTGAACTGGTCCATTTCACCCTATGCAGTCTTCCTTCAATGGGAGAAATCTTGTAGACCCAATGGGTCAACTACCCATCACCTGCAGTCATTCTGACCACACCCTTCTAAACATTCTTTGGTCCAAAATTTGTGAAGAAGCTGAGGCTCACTCCTACCCCAGACCCCTTCTGAGGCCCTCAAAGAATAATCCTAGAGAATCTCGGCTCCTCCATTACACGATCTCAAAAACCCGACAGTAATTACAGCTGCCACACTAGAGTGCTTTGAGGGTTATCCAGTTAATGACTATAAAGTATGTGGTGCTCTTCAGAGGAAAGAAGCCATAAAAACCAGATAAATAAAACAGTCAATCAGCACGTGTTTATTGCGTCCACAGGGTGCAGAGTGCTGCACTCGGAAATAAAGATTAAAGGGGAGAAAAGCAAAGAGAAAGAAGAGGAAAGTTAGTTCAACCCAAGTCTTTACAAGCCAGAGTACAGGGCCAACTGTAAACTACAGATAGAGCTTTGAAAACTGAAGGAGGGAACTACAAATCTGTAAGGAAAAGAGAACTTGATGCGGGAGAGGAACAGAGGAATCCAATACGCACCTCAGAGAACAATGAATACAATTAGCCAAAATGCACAGAAAAAGCACTTGGCCGTCCCCACTATTAACCAAAGCGATCACAAAATACTACTTTCACCTCTCATGTAGGAAGTTTTATCTTTTAGTTTTCTAATATATGGTGTGTAAAGGGTCATAAGAAACAGGTTCGCTGCATCCAATTGGGGGACAATATGAATTGCAGCAACCACTTCTGAGAAGCATTAGGCAAGAACTAGCACAATTTAAAAGATATATGTATATCCCACCTCCTGAGTCTCACTGGGACCCACCCCCACTAATATGGCCCTAACACCTAAGGGGAAAAGAAGGAAAGAAGAAAAAGGTGCCTTTTATGGATTCAATGGGCCACTCTACAGGATGAAGTCATCTTGCAAAGGATAATTAGGCCTCCAATTGGTTTTCATTTTATTTCATTTTCTTGCCTGCAATTGGCCAGCAGGGAGATTGTGTTACTTCCACAGCCGCCAAGAGCAAAGCTACCCGGTGTCCCCTATTTCTATAGCAAACTCGTGAGAGAGAGAAGCCTGCTGGTGCAAACTGCTTTGATAGGAGGAAGCATCTAAAATGCATTTTAATTTCAATTTGTGTGAAGCTTTTGTATCAAATTACGGATCTGGGGCAGGATGCGGCTCAGTGAAGAATCCCATTTTCCATCAGTTTGGATGTATTCCTTGTGCTGTCAAGGGGTGAAATAATTAAGGCTGAAATCCTGTCTCCATTGGTGACTGCCTGCTGGTGTCCCACTTCCCATGTCGATTAGGTCAGGCAACCAAAGATTAGTATTCAAAGACCAGCACTGCCCATTTGGAGGCCCAGACCAGCCGAAAATTTCCAGGCAAGTGGCTAAGTCCAAGGGGCTTCTCGCCTGAACGTGATCATGCTTGTGGTCTGATGCTAACTGCAAGATCATTAATCAGCTAGGTCAGCCAAGGTTGCTTGATCTAACTAACACCTAAGATGAAAGAATCAGGCATCAGCTGAGTTGTGCAAAACCGTCAAGTATTCAGGCAGGTGAATCCACCCCACTGTCTTTGCACAAGTGAGACCAAGTCCATGCTTGGAGGCCAATGCAATCAGGTTAAAAAAGCCACAAGTGCTTAAAAATGTATTTGTCTGTTCTGGCACACGAGAGTGGACTCCTTGGGATGTATAGGTCCTGCCCTGCGTGAGAGTGCCAGCATACATCTCCTTGACTAGCACTGTTACCCTTTTTCCTGCACTGTGAGTGCTGGTTGCTGATAGCTCACAGGTGCCTCTTCTGGTGAAGGCTGCTCTGTACTGACAGAAACTGAGTCATCTAGAAGAGACCCTCTCTCCCTCCACCAACCCAGGGGCAGCCAGTGAAGGCCTCGAACTGGAATCAAAGGATAACTGCAGTGTGATTTATGTCTGGAACACCAACCTCCATAATCATACTAAGGCCATGTAACTAGAGCCTTAATGGGGACCACAGCTATACTTGGTACTTCCCTTTCATCCTCTGCTCCTCACTCTTACAGGATTCTCTTGAAGACATCCCTACGTGAGTCACATGTATCCAAATAGTTATCCCAGGCTCTGCCTCCAGACACCCAACTGTAGTCCTTTCCTACCACTGATGGAACAAATAACCACCAATTTAGTAGCTTAAACAATACAAATGTATTATCTTCTGGCTCTGGAGGTCAGAAGTGCAACCCTGGGCGAAATCTGAGTATCAGTGGAGCTGCATTCCTTCTGGAAGCACCAGGGAACAATCTGCTTCTTCCCTTTTTCAACTCTAGAAGCTGCCTGCATTCCCAGAGTCAGGGCCTCGCCCACAGACCTCTGCTTCCACCAGCACCAAGCCTTCTGACTCCCATCTCCCCGCCTCCCTCATCACAATTCGCTGTGATCACATTGGACAATCTGGACAATGCAGGATCACCCCTCCGTGCCAAGTCCTTTTTCCGTGTAAGGTAACAAACCCACTTGTTCCAGGAATTAGGATGTGGATGACCATTTTTCTGCCTGTCATGCTAACCTAAGAGAGTTGGCACAGGAGTGGTGAAGAACCCAACTCGCAGGGGGGAACTCTGGAGCTGGATCACTAATTGGCTGCCTGGCAATGAAGATCCCATCACTGGTGGGAGGTGAAGCATCTACCCCTAGCATAAGGGCACAGTGTGCTTGCTAACACCTCCACCTGTGCAGAATTGGGACCAGCTGTGGGTCCAAGGGGCTCCACAAGCTTGTGCCACATCTCTGGTGTTGGACAGCAGAGATACAGTGGTTATAAAGACTGTGAAACTGGGAAGCTATTGCTGAACATCATGAAAGCCTCCAAGAGAAAAAATGAGAGTCTCAGGCAATCACTCGACAATTTAGAGCAAATTATGTGAGAGCGCCTCCTGGGCAGTATTTAGAGAAACCCTGATCTTCCTCAGCACAAAATCAGAGCTGAAGAACAGATTCAGGATTTAACTGTAAGAGGGCAGAACCTCTCAGCCTCAACACACCTCCTCCACCAAGGTCAAGGTCCTTAGGGAAAGAAATGGGATGGAGACTTGGGAAGGAAATACCTTGAAATATTCTCTTAAGCTCCTTCAACCTAACATCCCCCTGAGCTCTCTGGGCCTGAAAAGTGTCCCTTTCTTTTATTGGAACAGTTATCCATCCCTTGCTTGAAGAATAAGCAAAGCCTTTAATAAGTAGGAACCTAACCAGACACTGCCCCACACAGGCCTAATCAGGTTAGGCCGAGGTTCAACCCTGAGGTAGGTCTTGGGGACTTCCACCATATCCTATGAAAGAGAGATAAACATGGTCTTCTTTCATGCATTTTACCACGTGCTCCTGAGGGTGAGAACCTCTGATCATGAAGGAAATGCCCTCTTACCTCAGAGTTCAAAAGATAAGCAGTTCCTTTCCTATCCTATGGGTACCTGGCCTCCCTATGTACCCAACCATTGACGTCGTCTATCTTCTTTAATGTGTATGGAATTTGGCTTCATACCTCAAGTTTGTGTTCCTACCTCATAAAATAGAATTTTCCAGAATTTCTGGTGGGGGCCCTTTCCCACTCTTGAAACATCTTTCAAGAAATAAAAGAGTAAAATAACTCTTTTATTTCACAACCCCAACAGATCTCTGAAGTGTTTGAAATTTTAATGTTCACTCCCCAACCACATTTTCTAAACATCTTGCACTGATAAGAGACCAATCCTACTGGGGAGAGTTCATGTTCTGGCAATGGAAGAATAGAGAAACTGGAATGATGTTGTGGGAGCTCAGAAGGGCATTTCCATCAGACCAGGGAATAGATAAGGTTCCTGAGCCTTTCAGATAATTTTAAAGAAAGACTAAGAATTATGGTGAATGAATTGGAAAAAGGGGACTGCATGAGAAGGGAGAGAAGTAAGAAGTGGTCGAGGCCACTCCAACAACCTGCAAGGAGGTCAAATCCTGGAGAAATAGTGGGGAGATGGCATACCTAGAAGGTGCCCCACTCAAGGACATAAGGAAAGGGGCAGGGTACTCTAGTTATAAGGGCATCTATGAACATGAACTTCATGTGCATGGCTGATCCCACAAATCATCTTGCTCATTGCCCCTCAAAATACTATGGAGTAGGAATTTAATTAGAATGTTATCTTTCTCCACTCTTTTGGGGGTGCCCAGTCCCAGCAACTTCCCTCACAGTTTCCTCTGGTTCCATTTCCTGGCCAAATGTCTCTGCTCTCAGTTCCCCTATTCTCTGGTCCAGTTGCATTAGGCACAAGATGATGGTGCCACAGTTTATGCTTAGTCACCCTGTGATCAGGTCTAACCCTGGGATTTGCCCTGCCCGGTCTTCTCGTAGCTCAATGCCAAGGGACAGGAGATACCTGGTGGTGCGGCCAGCCAGGGTCATGACAGGAAGCAGAAAGGGGTGAGAGTTGATAAGGTCTGATTATAAAGATGTATGAAAGCTGGGGGGAACCAAAAGGAGATGAGGTCCCACCCAGGGCCATTGAAAGTGTAAAGCTGCCACTACACGTGAGATGAAAGAGACATATGGGGGAATTGTTACTGGAACTCAACAAGATCTCCAGCAAGAGCCACCCTAGTGGAGCTATGACCACCACAGGAAAACACAGCCTCTACCAACCTGAGTCCCAGGAAGGGAAGCAGGAATTCAAATGTGCTCAACTCCATGTCTTCTTTCCCTGCAGTCTCCTGCTATCACCTCCCATTGGTCAAGCACAATGAGAAACCAGAGGTCCAGAGAGCTCACTGATGAGCCCAGAGGTGCACATGAAAGATGTTGGCTTAATGGCTGAGTACACAAATCAAGACTCACAAACAGAAATAGAAATCAAGGTACATCCCAGAAGGCTTTATTTCTATGAAATAGACAACAGACACCAGGGTAATTTAAAAAGTTATTTGGAAATGCAATTTTGCACTTCAATAACATATACTTTGGTAGGCAGCCAGCTATTAACATACTCAGGTGTCTGGAGAGGCCCTCTCTCTAGCTGGCTGATAAAAGATGCCACTTTAGAATAGGATGGGAGCATTTGGGGACAGAGCTGGCTCTTCAGTTCCTCTCTGGGGCAACAGATACAATAGAGATTGTGTTGTCTGTCCGCCCCCACAGCAATGGTGGCACTTTCCAGCAATCCTGTCTCATACGATCAATTTCACTTTTCTGCAGTTACCACATCTCAGTTACCAGTTACCCAGCAGACACCTCGCTCCCTGCCTTACTCATCCACCTCAGGGTCTTGTTTCAAAAAGTGCTATCTGTGATCAATTTCACATTTCCACTGTCAACAAGTATTAATCCTAATAAAAGCCACTTACTGTGGGTTCTCTCTGACAAGTGGTAGGAAATCTGTGCATGAAATGAAGATTCAGATGTTTGTGCAACTTCCTGCTTGGATATGCTGCCTAGGAGTTCCTGTCTTTGAAACTACCAGTCCCCCAGGGCCAGGTGCTCAGAGGTGGTGGGAGACTGAAGGGGTGGTCACAAGAGCAGGAAACAGGAAAGGCTGGGAGAGTAAATGTCCCTCTGCCTTCCATGTGCCAGTGATGTCTGCTGAGGCTGTGCCCACTTCCTTTTGTGGGAGCACACCCATTCAGCCCAACAGATGACAGGTAGCTTGGTGGCTTTGCCATGGGGTCTCATTCTTGCAGCAAGACAGTTTTCTTTCCATGAACAATCAGCTGAGGTAGGAAACAATTCATTCCTTGCTACGTGGGGAGGTGCCATCCCCCTCAGGTGCTGTAGAGAAGTAAGTAGGGGCTAGGTCTCTGGAATCAGTCGGTGCTGGGATTAAAACTCAATTCTACCACTTCTTAGCTGTTTGATCATGGGAAAGCCACTTAACTGTGCATGCCTCAGTTTTCTTACCTGTAATTTCTTATCTGTGAGAGGTAATTAGAGCTATTCCTCACTAAACTGGTAAGATGATTAAAGAAGAGAACTCAGATAAAGCTCAGCAAAGCCTCAAAAATTAAACATATATGAGCCAGCAATTTTACTTCTAAGCATACACCCCAAAGAATTAAAAGAAAGCATTCAGAAACGTGTTCAGAGCAACAATATTCTAAATACTCAAGGGTAGAAATAGCCCAGATGTCCATCAACTGAAAAATAAACAAATAAATCACGGTCTATCCATACAATGAAAGATTATTCAGCCATTATAAAGGAATGAAGAGCTGATACATGCCACCACATAAATGAACCTTGAAAACATTAGCTAAGTGAAAGAAATCAGACAAAAATGGCCACATATACATGATTCCATTCATTTAAATTATCTAGAATTGACAAATAAGTAGAGGCAGAAAGTATACTAGTAGGGTAGGGGAGAGGAGAGGATGGGGAGGGACAGCTTAATGGGCATGGGTTTTCCTTTGGGGGTGATGAAAACACCTTGGAATTCAATAAACATGGTGGTTGTGTGACATTATAAATATACTGAATGCCACTCAATTGTACAGTTTGAAATGGTTAATTTTATGTTATGTGAATTTCATCTTAAACTTTTTAAAGTTCAGCACAGTGTGAGGAACATAAACGGTAGCTATAACAACATTTCATGTGTAGCTTAAATCACCCCCTGGGTTGCCTGCAAAAACTCCCCATCACCTATAGGACCAAGAATCTTTACTGGGAAGCCACAACTCTGTACAGCTGGTCCTCAAATCGCCACTCTAACATTATCTCCCAAATCTCTTGTACCAGTCATTCTCACACTGATGAGGAAGAATCGTATTATGACAATTGGGGGCTCATGAGTTCTTTTAAAAATAGAACCCTATCTGTGGCAGCCAGAAGGGAATCAAACAAACTTTCACTCAACTTTGCAGATTTCTAGGCCCTTCATGAGCAGGATTCCTCCTAGTCTCTGTGAATCTGGGGTCAAGGAAATACTCAGATTCCTACAACACCTTCCTTAGTGTCATCTGAACCTCCACCCATACACTGCCTCTGGCCCTTCTCCATTCTTCTCACCCCCTCGCCCAGCAATGCTCGCCACCCTTGAAGGCTCAAATGGTTTGCAACATCTGTGGATAACCCCAGACTTCAAGGCCCTTTACTTCCTCAGAACTCTTCCGGAAGGCCACAGGATATCACCCACTTGGTATATCACACATTGCTTTGTATTTTAGGTTACCTTTTCTTTTTAAATAAATTTACTTACATTTGACTTTTTAAAATCATTTTTATTTTGAGATACTGTTAACATTATTTCCTTTCTCTGATAACTCCTGTGTTAATCTTGACTATTCTCACCACATTTTTTAAATGTATTTGTTCTGATCAGTTATACATGACAACAGAATGCTCTTCAATTCATTGTACACAAATGGAGAATTTTTCACCTCTCTGGGTGTACACAAAGTTGGGCCATACCATTCGTACAATCATACATGTACCTTGGGTAATGATGTCCATCTCATTCCACCATCTTTCCTATCCCCATGACCCCACCCCACCACTCTCTCCCCCCATTGCCTAATCCAAAGTTCCTCCGCTCATCCCATGCCTCCCCTATTATGAACTAGCATCCTCTTATCAAAGAAAACATTAGGGCTTTGGTTTTGGGGGATTGGCTTACTTTGCTTAGCATGATGTTCTCCAATTCTATCCATTTACCTGCAAATGCCATAATTTTATTCTCTTTTAATCCTGAGTAATATTCCATTGTGTATATATACCACAGTTTCTTTATCTATTCATCTATTAAAGGGCATCTAGGCTGGTTCCACAGTTTAGCTATTTGTGAATTGTGCTGCTATAAACATTGATGTGGCTGCATTACAGTAGTATGCTGTTTTTAAGTCCTTGAGTATAGACCAAGGAGTGGGATGGCTGGGTCAAATGGTGGTCCCATTCCAAGTTTTCTAAGGAATCTTTCATACTGCCTTCCAGATTGGTTGCACCAATTTACAGTCCCACCAGCAATGTATGAGTGTGCCTTTTCTTCCACATCCTCGCCAACACTTGTTGCTGCTTGTATTCTTGATAACTGCCATTCTGACTGGCGTGAGATGAAATCTTAAAATAGTTTTGATTTGCATTTCTCTAATTACTACAGATGTTGAACATTTTTTCATATATTTGTTGATTAATTGTATTTCTTCTTCTGAGACGTGTCTGTTCAGTTCCTTAGGCCATTTATTGATTGGGTTGTTTGTTTTGTGTGTGTGTGTTGTTTTTTGAGTTCTTAATATATCCTGGAGATCAGTGTTCTCTCTGATGTGCATGTGGCAAAAGTTTTCTCCCAAAATGTAAGCTCTCTCTTCACCTCATTGTTTGTTTCTTTTGCTGAGAAGAAGCTTTTTAGTTTGAATCCATCCCATTTATTGATTCTTGATTTTATTTCCTGTACTTTAGGAGTCTTGCTAAGGAAGTTGGGGCCTAATCTGACATAATGAAAATCTGGCTTTTTTTTCTGTGAGGCATAGGGCCTCTGGTCTAATTCCTAGGTCTTTGATCTACTTCGAGTTCAGTTTTGTGCATGGTGAGAGATAGGGGTTTAATTTGACTTTGCTACATATGGATTCCAGTTTTACCGGCACCATTTGTTGAAGAGCCTATCTTTTCTTCAAAGTATGTTTTTGGCACCTTTGTCTAATATGAGATAACTGGATTTATATGGGTTTGTCTCTGTGTCTTCTATTCTGTACCATTGGTCTACATGTCTGTTTTGGTGCCAATATCATGCCATTTTTGTTACTATGGCTCTGTAGGATAGTTTAAGGTCTGGTATTGTGATGTCTTCACTCTTCTTGCTAAGAATTGCTTTGGCTATTCTGGGTCTCTTATTTTTCCAAATAATTTTATGATTGCTTTTTCTATTTCTATGAGGCATAATGTTGGGATTTTAATTGGTACTACATTGAATCTGTATAGCGCTTCTGGTAATATGGCCATTTTGACAACATTACTTCTGCCTGTTCAAGAACATGGGAGATCTTTCCATCTTCTAAGGTCTTTGATTTCTTTTAGTGTACTGTAGTTTTCATTGTAGAAGTCTTTCATCTCTTTTGTTAAATTGATCCCCAAGGTTTTTGTTTATTTGTTTTTGTTTTTGTTTTTTTGAGGCTATTGTGAATGGGTGGTTTTCCTAATTTCTCTTTCAGAGGATTCTTCAGTGATGTATAGAAATGCATTTGATTTATGGGTGTTAATTTTATATACTGCTACTTTGCTGAATTTGTTTGTTAATTCTAGAAGTTTTCTGGTGGAATTTTTTGGATCGTCTAAGTATAAAATCATGTCGTCAGCAAATAGTGATAGTTTGAGTTCTTTTCCTATTTGTATCCCATTAATTTATTTTATCTAATTGCTCTGGCAAGAGTTTCAAGAATTATATTGAATAAAAGTGGTGAAAGAGGGCATCCCTGTCTTGTTCAAGTTTTTAGAGAAAATGCTTCCAATTTTTCTCCATTTAGAATTATATTGGCCTTGGGTTTAGCATAGATAGCTTTTACAATGTTGAGGTATGTTCCTACTATCCTTAGTTTAGTGTTTTGACAATGAAAGGGTATTTTGTCAAATGCTTTCTCTACATCTATTGATATAATCATATGATTCTTATCTTTGAGTCTATTGATGTGATGAATTACATTTATTGATTTCTATATGTTAAACCAAGCTTGCATACCTGGGATAAACCCCACTTCATCATGGTGTACTACCTTTTTAATATGTTTTTGTATACAATTTGCCAGAATTTTATTGAGAATTTTTGCATTTATGTTCATCAGGGATATTGGTCTGAAGGTTTTTTCCTTGATGAGTCTTTGTCTGGCTTTAGTATTAGGGTGATACTAGCTTCATAGAATGAGTTTGGAAGGATTCCCTCCATTTCTATTTCATGGAATAATTTGAGGAGTATCAGTTTTAATTCTTCTCTGAAAGTCATCTAGAATGCAGCTGAGAATCCGTCTGGTCCTGGGCTTTTCTAGGTTGGTAGGCTTTGATGGCATCTTCTATTTCCTTGCTTGAAATTGATCTGCCCCCCTGATTCAGTTTGGGCAGATCATATACCTCTAGAAATTTTTTGGTGTCTTCAGGATTTTCTACTTTACTGGAGTATAAATTTTCAAAATAGTTTCTAATTATCTTCTATATTTCAGTAGTGTCTGTCATGAAGTTTCCCTTTTCATCACAAATTTTAGCAATTTGTGTTTTCTGTCTCCTTTTCATTAGGGCTGCTAAGGGTTTATCAATTTTATTTATTTTTTCAAAGAATTTGCTTTTTGTTTTGTCTATTTTTTCAATTGTTTCTTTTGTTTCAATTTCATTGATTTCAGCCCTGATTTTAATTATTTCCTGTCTTCTACTGCTTTTGGTGTTGATTTGTTCTTTTTCTAGGGCTTTGAGATGTAATGTCAGGGCATTTATTTGTTAACTTTTTCTTCTTTTAATGAAAGAGCTTAATGCAATGGACTTTCCTCTTAACACTGCCTTCATAGTGTCCCAGAGATTTTGATATGTTGTATCAGAGTTCTCATTTACCTCTAGGAATTTTTTTTATCTCCTCCCTGATGTTTCCTGCTATCTATGCATCATTCAGCAGTATGTTATTTATTCTCCGGGTGTTGGAGTAGCTTCTATTTTTTATCATTGATTTCTAATTTCATTCCATTATGGTCAGGTAGAATGCAATGTAGTATCTCTATTGTTTTTGTATTTGCTAAGACTTGCTTTGTGGCATAACATATGGTCTATTTTAGAGAAGGATCCATGTGCTGCTGAGAAAAAAAGTGTATTAGCTCATTGATTGATGGATATATTCTATATATGTCTGTTAAATCTAAATTATTGATTGTATTATTGAGTTCTATAGTTTCTTTGTTTAGTTTTTGTTTGGAGGATCTATCTAATGGTGAGATAGGTATGTTAAACTCACCCAGTATTATTGTGTTGTGGTCTATTTGACTCTTGAAGTTAAGAAGGGCTTGTTTGATATACATAGATGCACCATTGTTTGGGGCATAGGTATTTATGATTGTTATATCTTGTTGATGTATGATGCCCTTAAGCAGTATGAAATGTCCTTCTTTATCCCTCTTAACTAACTTTAGTTTGAAGTCCACTTTATCTGATATGAGGATGGAAACCCTTGCTTGTTTACACAGTCCATGTGAGTGGTATATTTTCCCCCATCCTTTCACCTTCAGTCTATGGATGTCTTTTCCTATGAGATGAATCTTGAAGGCAGCATATTGTTGGGCCTTTTTTTAATCCAATCTGCCAGTCTATGTCTTTTAATTGATGAGGGTAGACTATTGACATTCAGTGTTATTATTGAAATATGGTTTGTATTCCTGGTCATTTTGGTTTATTTTTGGTTTTTTACTTTACTTGGTTTCTCCTTTGATTAGCTTTTCCTTTAGTGTAGTTCCTCCCTTTGCTGATTTTTGTTGTTGTTTTTCATTTCCTCCTCATGAAATATTTTGCCAAGAATGTTCTCTAGTGCAGGCTTTCTTGCTATAAATTCTTTTGTTTGTCATGGAAGGTTTTTATTTCATCATCAAACTGATGCTTAATTTGCTAGATATAAAATTCTTTGTTGGCATCTATTTTTTTTCAGAGCTTGGTATGTGTTGTTCCAGGCTCGCCCAGCTTTGAGGGTCTGCTTTGAAAACTCTGCTGAGATCTGAATTGGTCTTCCCCTCTATGTAATCTGATTCCTTTCTCTTACAGCCTTTAAAATTTTATCCTTATTCTGTATGCTAGGTATTTTCATTATAATGTAATTTGGTGTAGATCTGTTGTGATTTTGTATATTAGGTGTCCTGTAAGCCTCTTGTATTTGATTTTCTAATTCATTCTTCATGTTTGGGAAATTTTCTGATATTATTTAATTGAAGAGATTGTACATTCCTTTGGTTTATATCTCTGTGCCTTCCTCTATCCTGATAAATCCTAGATTTGGTCTTTTGATGTTATCCCATAATTTTTGGAGCTTCTGTTCATGGTTTCTTACCATCTTCCCTGTGTGGTCAATTTTATTTTCAAGATTGTATATTTTATCTTCATTGTCTGAGATTCTTTCTCCCAAATGATCTAGTCTGTTGGTGATGCTTTCTATTGGGTTTTTTAATCTGGTTCATTGCTCCCTTCATTTCAAGAATTTATGTTGGGTTTTTTCCCCAGAATTTCTATCTCTTTCTTGAAGTAATCTTTTGCTACATGTATTTGTTCTCTTATCTCTTTTTTGGAGTGATCAATTGTTGCCTGTTTTTTCTATGCTATTCTTTGACTTACAGATCATTTTAATTATGTATATTCTGAACTCCTTCTCTGACATTTAATCTACTGCACTGTCAATGGATTCTATTATTATAGCATCTTGGTTTGTTTGGGGCACTTTCTTCCCTTGTTTTCTTCACGTTGTCCATGTGTCTTCCTCTCTTGCAGTGCAGATCCAAGGTATTATAGTTTCTACCCTATAATCTTATAGTGTCCCTGCAGCTTACTGATACCTCAACTTTAAGGGGGAGATCAGTGTTTACAATACCCAATGCAAACAATATGCAGCCATAAATCTAATATTTAGACAATTACAGATTTGTCACTATAAGCAGTAATGATATGTTCAATTATCATCAACCATACAGTCAGCAGGTTTGCATAAGGGTTTATAGTTTCTAATGGTGGTCAGAGAGAGAACAGGATGGTGCAGAATGAAATGTTTATGAGGTAGAATATGAGGATATAGAAATGTTCAATTATAGGAAGAATGAAAGGGGAATCAAAAGAAATTGGCTGTTATCAGGGAAAAAAAGAGAAAGGAGCATCCCCAAGCAGGGCTCTCTTTTGCCTCTGCAACAAGATGGTGTCTATTAGCACACCTAGTAGAGATACCTCTGGTATAACCAGGGCCATGGGGACCTTGGTGATAGTTTCAGGTCCTATTAGTTGTCCCTAGTCAGAAGCAGTCACGTCCCTCCTTGGTGGTGGCAGTAGCATCAAACCAGAAGGTACCTTACTGTTAGGTTTCCAGGCTCCAGTCAGTGTCCCAAGATGGAAGTTGTCCCAAATAAAGATGGTAGAGGTGGCAGCAGAGATACCCCAAGATGGCAGTAGTGGTGTCCCAAGATGGAGGCCACTACTTTCAGAGATGAGGATGGAAGAGTGGGCCATGCAATGGCATTGGGTAGCCTGTGCAGTGATTCAGTGCTGTGGCATGTGGTGCTGTAGCAGTCAGCTGCCTGAAGGCCCTGTTTGTTGTCCCACAGTGGAGGCTACCTACCATGTGGGAAGGATTATGGTGGTAGCTGCAGTGTCCCAAGATGGAGGTGGTCTGGGGGGAGCCACACATTGGTAGATGGGGATCCACAGCACAGTTGGGTCCTCTCTCCATGTAGGCCTGGTTCTAAATAGATTTACTTATATCTGCAATTGTATTGTCAACCAGGGGGTGCAAATTCAAACATCTCCAGGAACAAAATAGTCAGAAATTATGGTGAGCTGGCAAGAGCCTGCCTTGAATTAGACAGGCAGTCAGTGTAGATAGGTAAATCGAGTCAGGTCAGATCAATGAGGCCAATTTGGGTCTGGGAAGTTGGAGAGAGATTGAAATGTTAATGCCTTCAGTCTTTCCTCCAAGTTTGTCAGGATAACCTGCCCCTGCTCCAACCTGTTGCTAAGGTAACCTGTCCCATAATCATACCCCCTTCCTGCCCAAATCACTCCACATTTGTTCATCAGCTTTTCACCTTTTGGCCATCCCACCGAGCATCTCCTGGACCTAGTCTCATATGCAGGAAGGAGAGAAATAAGGGGAAGAGAGCAGGAGGACAAAGGAAGCCTAGGACATATAAAAAGGCAAAACATCTGTACTTCTTGGGATACCAGGATACCAGCTATGGACCCATCTTCCTGCTAGGACACTGCTTGGGTGAATTCTAAGGCACCTGGAGGTCTCTGACCTCACATTTCTAGGGAACCACTTATTAGCAAAAGTGACTAGGGTCTGTCTTCTTCTATAAAGGACTTAAAACTCTGTGTCAAGGTTCATTCCTGGGACAGATTTCAAACTGTGTCTTGATTGATGCATGAAGCTAGGGCAGAGCCATGCTTAGGTAAGAGGTTGTGATGACTTGTCAATCAATTCATAAGTGTTTGCCCAGTTTTTCATGGCACATACTGTGCCAGGCACAAGAGATATAGCCGAGAATGTTCTGATATGCAGATGCTAACACACAAAGCAGGTTGGAGTAGAAGTTCATTGGATTAGAGAAAGATATCTTTCCTATGTTCATGTATGAATACACAACCAGTGTAACTCCACATCATGTACAACCACAAGATTGGGATCCTAATTAGAATAAGTTATACTCCATATATGTATAATATGTCAGAATATACTCTACTGTCTTTTATATCTAAATAGAATTTTAAAATAATGGGAAAAAAGAGATACATCTGAAGAGAGACCCACCCATTTCAGGATTATAGAAATGAAATACACAAGGATACTGATAAGGAAGAATAGGAACAGGGCATACATAAAAGAAGCACAGAGATAGCCAGCCAACGCACAGAAAGGTGACCATACCACCAGTACTCAGGGATATGCAAATTTAAAGCCCTTTGCCTGAGAAAAATTAAGAAGTGTGCTAATATTAATGTGGGGAAATGGTTACACTCAAAACCACAGGCAAGAGTATAATTTGATACAGGCACTTTTGAGGGTAATTTTTCAGTACCATTAATGTGTAAGCTTGCACACCCCATAACTCAGCAATTCACTTCTGCACAGCCATCCTAAAGAAACAGAGTACACAGAGACACGGCTGAAGATATTCATTGGAACATTATTTGCAAAGGCAAAAACCAGCATAGATGTACATCAGTAGGAAACTGTCAGAGCAATCTGTCAGACATGGTCATGTAATAACACACTACAAAGTCCATAAACCAGTGACACAGGCCAGTACACCCCAATCCTGGAAGCATGTCTGAGACATGATGCTGAAGGAAACACATATACTAAATAATACTACATATTTTCTATGACACAAATCTATTTCTAAAAAAGGTTTTTTATTTCAAAAGAATCTA
The DNA here is from genome assembly GCA_004024805.1 of Geosciurus inauris. Classification (NCBI taxonomy): domain Eukaryota; kingdom Metazoa; phylum Chordata; class Mammalia; order Rodentia; family Sciuridae; genus Geosciurus; species Geosciurus inauris. The sequence continues at coordinate 198,701 of PVHX01000568.1, read as the reverse complement.
CACCAAAATTATAACTCTAGCTACTTCTTATATGGAGGAATACCCCAGGGATGGCTGGTGATAATCAAGACATCTTGAGACCTATTTGTAATACTCAATCTTTGGTGGGTGGAAAAAACTGTTTATATATTACCTGCATGGTCGGAAAAGTAAAAGCATTTGGATGATTACTTTATGGATGTGTTTTCATCAAGGATATTCCACATGATCCACTTCCTCACAAGCCAAAACCCTCTGGGTTTTCACCCCAACATTATCGGGCTTTTTTTTTTTTTGGTTGATTTACATGAGATCAGGTACATGTGGTCTGAGGCAACCTAGGTCCAATCAGGGTCGACAAGAACCCTGAAATCACGCTGAGACAGATGCAAGCTGCCTGCTGGGATTCCTCCAGGAGCCTTCAGATGGGAGATAAAAGAAGCTTCACGGCTAAACCAACCTGGCACCAAATCCAGGTTCCAGCTGCCCCAACATGTGATACTCAGCGCATCTGTCATTCCTATTGGCAGCCAGTGGGGCATGCGTCGGAATCCCCTCCCAGCTTCCCTTTGCATGAAGGTATAGACACTTGACAGAGTCTCCCCCAACCAGGGTCCCACTCGCACTTGGAGAGGGGTGTGCATGGGCCAAAACGAGGAGCCTGCAGCAGCTGATCTAACAAAGGCTATGGTGCCTGGCCTCCTGTCTTCTCGGGGCTGCAGTGACTCAGGCTCACTGTCTGGTTTGTTGTGAGCCGTTTGTGCCTCAGTGTTTGGACCTATGGTGACAGTAGTGGGGTCTTTGATGCCATTAGTTATTCCCAGCTGTGCAACCCCAAAACCCCTATCTCCAGCCCTCCCCAAGATCCTGTGATCTAATACTACGTTGATAAATCAATGGTCTGGTTAAATTAATCAACGTTAGTTTCTATTACTTATATTCAAGAACCCTGACTGATCCAGTGATCTTAGGAAAATTATCCAATTTCTTCTGTTTCTGCATCTATAAAAATAAGGATAATAATATCTGACAAGGTTGCAAGGAGATGAGATGTATGCCATATATTAAAAATACATATTGCATACATAAAATATATTTTTAAATGCGTATATATATATAGTAATATATCCAAGGAATAGATTTTGTACACATACATGAATTTATGAATATTATATATCTATATATAAAAAGATAAAATATATTAAGCCATCTGACCCTATACTTTTCTTCCCAGGGTTAGGGCAATGGGCCATGATGGGGTCTCAGGATTTATAGTAGATTGCAGTTGATTTCTACCCCTACCATTTCATAGATAAATGGAAAGGCAAATGATGTAAAGCTTTTCAAGAAGAAGAAAAAATAAATAAAAAGATGGCATTTGTGGACCTAAGCCTGAGTACAAATAATCACTCTAAACCTCTGGTGGCTCACTTATTTTGTGTCTAATCTGCAGTGACCTTTTCATTGAAGGCCAATTTTCCAATACCAAATAACTCCCAACCATAGGCCAGCTGGCTTGATGGCACTCACAAAACTCACCCATTCTAATATCAGTCACAGGAAACATCATTAGGATTGAAAATTTTGTGCAAAACAACTTTCATCCCTAGAGTGAAGTCCACAGCCAAGCAGGAAATGCTAAGATTAATGACAGTTGGGTGCCCACACCAGCTTCCCTCATCAGCACAGGTAATCGAGAGGTCTCCAGGATCCAGTGTGCAAATTAGTCTGAGCGTCAGATTCTCCAGAGCCAGGAATTCATCCTCCCTCTCTTCACAAGGGGTATATAACCCCCACGACAGAAGTAAGGCTGGAGGTTCCTGTTTCAAAGCTCTGAGGGAGCCTTCAAAATGATCAGCCTGGACCAGTGGAGCCAGAAACGGGGCTGAGCCCAAAATAAGCAGGTCTGTTCCTGGCACTCCCTGTGCATCTGCAGAACAGATGCTTCCTCACAGGTTGTAGGGCATGAGCACTGCGTTCCTCATTCCGCCCATCCAACCGAGGACTTCAGGACTCTCCCAGGACATTCCTTGGACACTAAAGAGAGGTGGAGAGTACAAACCCCACGAGCAAACAGGAAAGCAGGTAGAAGAAAATCTCAGCCTGAAGCCAAAGCAGTCCTCTGCCTCAGTCCTAAAACAATGATTGACCAAAAGGAATCACAGCCAGTCTTTCTCCCTTAACTGCAGAGCTGGGCATTGCAGTCAGAGAGAAAGGGGCTCCTCCACCATCTTTCATGTCTTTCTTCCTACCCATAATCCAGCCCTTTTTCCAGGAAAAGTGGAGTTTATAAATATCTATTTGTTGTCTCCCTAGTCTACTTTCCTAACTTCTCTCATTACAGAACCTCTGTTCTTTCCTGTGGGAGACTCACACACTACCACCACCATAGCAGTGGACACCATCAGCCCAACATGGCCAGGTCAAGAGTGACCATATGATCTGCACCTCTGACACATGAATACCAGGATAGTCTCTCCAAAACTGCAAGTCATAGGACAACACAATCTTGAGCAGCTTCTGGTCCCTTCCCGCAGAAAAATGGAAGCAGCTTTCTGCATTGGAGAGAATTGAGTTAATAGCCAAAGAGCTACAAGAATAGGAGTAGACGCAGAGCCCTGAAACCATCAAGCAGGCTATTAAAAGAACACCGAGCAAAAGAAGAAAAATCAAAACAAATAAGTCCCCTTACTTGTAACAGAGGCTTGGTGTTTCTCCCTCAGGCTGTCAACCAGGGTGCAGGCCTCTTGTGATCCTGGCATTTATCTAGCACCTGCTGCATATCCACCTCTCCGCCAGCACCTAATACCTTCTGTGCAGCACCAGGAGCAAGGGAGAAATTCCTTATAACTCACACCAATTTATTTAACAGATGCCTGACTAAGACTTTGATACAGAGAGCTACTTAATAAATGTTTTACTGAATGGTTGTGGTCTGATAAATTCAGGAGACAGGGGGACTATAATCTCCCTTGATCTTAACACCATGCTTCTATTAATTCAGCATAGGCATGTAGTTTTTTATGAACCATGTCACAGAGTTGGCTCTAATTGACTGTGTGCTGTTAACTGGGACCTTCATTGCTGTTCCCCAGTCAGTCTACAAATAACTCTTCAATGTCCACTCTCGGCTATGCATTTATTTCTATTCAAATTCATCCTTTAGTTTCAGCCCATCACCTTGATCTGTCGACATGATGTGGAATACTTACTCCCTTCATCCAACTTGTAAGCTGCTTCTTTCCAGCTTCCAGTCATCTAGAAGTGTAACAGGTTTGCCTCATATAACTGTATCTTGGCCATCAATAAATATAAGCAAGATAAAATAGAGTCCCGTGACATACTTATGGAGAAATCTCCCCTCAAAACTGACATTAGCAGAAGATTCTTACATATAATTAAACATCCCATTATAAATCAACCTGCTCACTCATGCAACCCATGCTTCCACCTTTGACTGTGGGAGTTGAATAAAATATCTCGTCAGATGCCTTGCTGGGAGTCACGCACATCTTGCCTCCAGGCTGTTACAACAGTACAACCATCCGATCATAAAAGGAATTAGAGCTGGTTCCACACGACTGGTTCTTGGTGAACCCATTCTGGCTCCCAGCGATCCCAGCTTCCTTTTCCACTGCCTCATGGGCCATCTGTTTGGTAAGTCAGTCTGGCATTGCAACATTAGCTAGTGTCAAATTCACTGGCTGGTAGTTTCTAAAACAACCTTCTTCCTCTTTTGAAAATCCCTTCAAAGTCTGTGTGCAGTCTGTCTTCAATCGCCTCTCCTTTTTCTTTCAACAGATACTTAAAGAATGTCTAGCATGTGGCTGTATGTAGGGAATTTGGCATATAGAGAGAAATAAGCAGATGGAGTTGTTCTTGTGGCTTTGAAGTAAGAATCGCTGACAATTGTGTTTCAACCAAGCAAACATACCATGGGAGATTCAGTAGTGCTACTCTACAGGTTTGCTTGAGGGGGACAGGAGAGCTGAGTCAGTACTTCTGGCCAGATCATCCTGGTGTTCTCCCTATCTGCCAACTGCCTGCCCCCAGCTCACACACTCCAAATTCTCTGTCTTCTCTTATAGTCCTAACAAAAGAAATGAGACAATAGACAGAAACTGCTGAGCAGTAATATTCTTGGGACCAATGTGCTCTCCCCATTAGAAATCATTTCTACAATCCACCATAGAGATATAAATGTGTAGCACACAGTAAAAAGCACATGTCCAGGTTCTTGTGTGGATCAAGAGCCCACCAGAAACTCATATATTAGCCAAAATTTCATGATCAAGTTCAGAAAGTGGCCCAGTCAGTATCAATGATACTGTCTTCCCTACACTAGAAAACTCCCAAATGCAGGAACATGACTATTTACCCTCATAATCCCAAACAGTGCTGGGCCCACAGCAGGTACTTGTGGGAGATCAATGGCTTTCATGGCCTGTTTGCCATGTGACACTTACGTTCCTGTCCATGTCCCCACCCTTTGAGTCTAGTCTCAACTCGAGACTTGCAGAGGTGCTGCCTGCTGGTTCTAAGTGCAGTTTGCAGCCTGGGCATCTCTGCTGTGCTCCTGCACCTCTGCCACTGCCATAAGAATAATGACAGGGCCGGCGGGGCTAGGATGAGAAACCAGTTAAGAGCTGTGTCATCCTGGTATTCCCCTGCTTAAGCCAGACTACAACTTTCAACACCCATGTGACCTCACCTGCTGAGTAAGCCTGACCAGTCTGCCGCCCCTGACTCAGACTCACGAGCATCGAAGCTTTTTTGCAATTGCTTATTACATGGCATTGTTTTTGCTATGCACCTTTTTTTGGTGGTCATGCTCAAATACAAGGACAAAGAGAAGAAGGGAAAGGGGCCATTTCCTGTTAAGAAATTTGCTGTAGATGTTTTATACACTCTTCATGTTTGACAAGGTTTCCAATGCCAAATGCTTCTCATGGAATAGATATGGGGAAGAAAAAACTCCTCCTGAATATCATAAATATCTTCAGGAGAAACAGACACAGGGGAAGAGGGAGGTTCAAAAGTAGCATGGCTGTATCCCGTGGAGTGACCTGTGCCATAGATTTTATACTTGAAAATTTCAGCAGATTCATAGGATGCATTCCCCCCAAGCTTGGAGGCCACAGCACACGTCTATGAACCAGTGCTGGCTTCCTGCCTTCACACCTACGCCAGCCCTGATTTCTTTCCCTTTATTCTTGTTTTCCCCATAGCAAGATTATTCCCCCTGGAACACAAGTCAGAATTCAAACAGCAATTGAGTAGTTCTGCTTTCTCTCTCATCTGTTAAAATCTCCCCCCAAGCAGTCTTTTCCTTATTCATCTATCTTTTTTCCCCAAAATGGAAGTGAAGAGCTCTTTTTAGTTGTCTTCAGTATGTTTCAAACAGTATAGATGCCTGTGTTCTGGATGGAATGAGATGGTTAAGAGCCAGGCCACATGGGTGTATGTCCCAGATCTGCCACATAAGAACTGCATGACCTTGGGTAAGTTTCCTAATCCCTCAGAACTTCAATTTACCTTACTGTGAATGGTAGAAATCATCATATCTACGTCAGAAGGTTGATGAGAAAACCTAAGTAGAATGGCAGTTATTGACATGTAGTTGGCATTCAGTGTCCAGCAGTCAGCATGATTCTTTGAACCTGGGGCCATTCTTTTGAGTGGGGAATACATGAGACTTTTTTTAGCCCTTTGTAATTTTTTCTGCTGCTGATATACTCTCTTGATACCTAAGCTTTTCAGAGAACTCCACATGTGAATGTGAAACTACCTGTTAGTATTCCCTTTTCTGTCTTTATTAGAATCACTCTGTATTGATGGAGACTGGACTCTGCACCCCTGGACAATAGGGAGCTACACCAATAATCCAGCCTCGGGGCTATGAATAACAAGGAGAGTTCTGAGATCACTGTTGCCACACCTGTCTACTTTCCAGCTCTTTTGCCCTCGGGATCCATATTACATCCAGGGCACCTCAAGATTTGGTCCCAGGCCCAACTACTGCTAGGATACTCCTGTTTCCCTAGGATAGGTCTTTCAAGAATTAGAAGTGTACACCAAATGCCCATTTCCTCAGGGCCTGCTCTACCCATTCATCCAGCGAACTTTTACAACCCGTAATCTATTCACTGGGCTGCAGCCACTAACAGGAAGCTCCACTGTTTTCTGGAACACTGGGGTCTGCTCAGGCTCTGCTCCAGTCACTCCACTCACTCAGCTGCTCACCTTCTTTCAAAGCACCAGCTTCACTCCAAGATGTGTACTTCATTCCTAGGTCACCCTTATGATAGTCTTATGTGCCAATTTGAAAAGGCTACCAGACCCAGTTGTTCACTTAAACAATAATCTAGATGTAGTTGTAAAGGTATTCTGTACGTGTGGTTAATATATGCAATCAGTTGACTTTAAAAGATTCTTGATAATCTGGGTGGACTTCATCCAATTGGTCAAAAGGCCTTAAAAGCAAAATTTTCCAAGGGAAGAAGAAATCCCACTTAAAGGCTTCAGCATCAGGTCCTGCCTGAGAGCACACAGCCTGAAGCCTGCCCTATAGCTTCCAGGCTGGCAGCCCCCGTGGCACACACATCTGCATTATCATCCCCCCTACTGCTTCTGTCCTCCAGTAGCACCATGGCTGACCCATCTCTCTTGCCCCGGCACCTCTACTAACACCACAGACTCTGCAGCTAGCAGACGAGACCCACAATGGCTAAAATTTCAACTTAACTGCTCCTCCAAACCACAGAAAAACCAACCAGCCCCCAGTCATGAGGTGAACTTACCAGGCGGACTGGCCCGTTGATATTATGAACATAAAAAACCGATAGTATTTTACGGAGTTATTCCCCCGGTTAGGGACGATGCTAAGTACCCTTTATGTCTGATTCCACTTACCCTCTTGGCATCCTGCATATAAAAACTATTGTTATTCGCATTTCTCCAAAGATAGAATCAAGACAAAGCCTCAGGGAGCCTGAGGTTGCCTCAGGATTTAGTGAAAGAACTGGAATCCACACCTTTTCTAGCAACCTTTTAGTCTCAGCTTCTGTGACTCTTGCTTGAGCTGTTTCCTCCTGGTCTTACCCCAAGTACTGTTTTTACATAGCAGCTGTAATGCACTAAATGGTGGTCTCCCCACATATGTGTTCACCTAGTACCTGTGAGTATGACCCTAGTTGGAAAAAGTGTCTTTGCAGACATAATTAAGGACCCTGAGATGCTATCCTTAATTCAGGTGGACCTAAAATCAAATAAATGTGCTCGTATGAGAACAGAAAAGACTACCAGAGAAGGCCCTCTGAAGATGAAGGCAGAGCTCAAACAGATGGAGCTTCAAGCCTGGAATGCCAGATAGTTTTAGTGAATGCCAGAAACTAGAAGAGAAGCATGCATTTCCTCCTCCATCCTCCAGAAAGCACCAACTCTGCTGATGTTTTGATGTGAACGTCTGACCTCCAAAACTAACAAAATAACCTTCTGTTGTTTTATGTCACCCAGTCAATGTGTGGTTTATTTTCTACAGCAACCCTAAAAAGTTAATACAGAAGTCAAAGTGACACTTCAAACACATAAATAAGATCATGCCATTTTTCTGAGGAAAACAATCAGAGGCGTTGTATCACAGGTGAATTCCCAACCCTTTACTTGGGCCCACCAGGACCTTACAATCGGCTTGTCTCCCCAGTGTACTTACTCCTGCTTGGCTCACCCCAGCCATGCACTCTGTCCATTCCCCAAACACAACAAGCCTGTGCCTACCTGAGGACCTTCTGCACATGCTTCCCCGACCTCCCAGAGCTGCTTCCTTCACAACCTCAGGGTTCCTTTTCCGGCCTCACAAAGAAGGGCCTAAGCACGGGTCCTAACTGCCCCGCCCCAACACACTCCAGGCTTGTTGGCCTGATGGGCTTATGAGCATGGTCTGTCCCGTGACGGCAGGTGCTTCACTTGCTCACTGACGAGGTTCTACCCTAAGAAGGGAGCTAGCACATGATAGGTGCCCAATAAATATCTTCTTGGTGAATAAGGATATTTTGTTTTACTAATCTAATTCCAGGGGAAAAGAAAGCCATCAGATGCAGAGGGAGCAGGGTTCGAGAGGCCTCAATCTCCAATCTAGTTCTAAATCTGTTCAGGTGACACCTGGGTCTGAGCCCCAAGCTCATTCAGTCTGAAGCAAAGTGGACCCTCAAACCACCTGTCAACATCCCTCCCTACTGATGTAGCAACCCCAAAGATAAGTCATTCATCCCACAAAGAGGGGATCACCTCTCACAGCACCCCAAATGCTGGCAATGTCTGTCTACTCCTCCACACCAGCCCTGCCCCTTCTCTGCTGGCCCACACACTAACCCCAGGTCCATGCCCCCAATTGACTTCAGAGGGCATTTCTTGGACCAGCAGGCATTTGCCACTTACTTCCTCATAAAGCCACTCAGTAGCTCTGCACCTGCCTTATGAACAGTGCTCCCAGCTGCTAAAATGCTCTCCCCAGCTTGGGGGCTGCCAAGAAACTCCAACAGCACCGGCAGCTGCAACCTCTTAGCCTCAAGAATCTCATGGACTCCAGACTGCCCATCAAGACCTGGGCCCAGGTTGCTTAATGGGCTCGTTGCAAAGTAATCCTAGACTGTAGGAAGAGGATGAAAGGAACTAAAGACACAGGCCTTCCCTAAACAAAGCCCATGGTGCCCAGGGAGCTTGCTGGGCATCTGTGCCAAGACAAGGACACAGTCCTCTTCTCCAAGGAGCAGAACTTCCAGTGGCTCTGTAGCTGTATATGGGTCCCAACAGATGGAGTGGTAAGCTGGACACTGCTGGCTTGGGATGAAGCCCTCAGCTCCGAGCCACACCCTCCTGGAGCTTCCTTCCCCATCCCTGCACCCCACAATACTGTGCCTATCTTCTTTGAAGCCCCTAAACCCAGGCATCCAAGGTGGCCTAGGTCCCTCCTGACACCACAAGGTGACAGGATGCCCAGGCTCACAGGCCCTCCAGAGCCCCTGCATGACACTCAACAGGGAGATTCATTTAAATATTTATGCCGGTTCCCCACTCCCACACGAAGGCAAGGTTCTGAGCTGGTGAGGCCAGCGGGCATTTTGAAAACATCTTTTATGCTTTTGTTGGGTTTGTTTTTGTTTTAAGGGCAGCTGCTGCCCTAGAGCTTAATTCAAGATTCATGAACAAACTCCAACTCATTTGAATTCGAACAACTTCCTAGTTCCCCAGATCTTTCTTACACAACTCCAGGGCCCCCCCTTCACCCTTGAAGGTGAAACTGGGAAGCTGGAGCAAACTCACATGCACCTCTGGAGCATGTCTGTCTCAAGAGCTCCCTCGTCCTTGCCTCCCAGGAACTCTGAGCAGTTCTCTCCCTTGTCTCCAACAAAGCCACACAGTAGCTGCCCCTGCCTAGGCTGGTTCACCTGAGCCTCAACAGACACAGCCTTCTGGGCTCAGGACACTCTGCACCTCCTCACTTCCCAGGCTTACTGGGCTAGCACTGGGTGGCCCTGCAGCTGGGCATCCTGACACTACAGTTCTGTCCTTGGTCTGTCCTTGAAGCTGGTCAGACACCATATGGGTCTGACCACATCATATCACACCAGAGTCTAGCAGAATTCTCAGCCAAGGGAAAGTCAAGCTAAACCCCCAGCAGAACTGATTGCCACCTGTGTGTGGGACTGCCGCCTGGAGCATGCCCTGATGAGAATCTGATACCTGGAACAGGAACAGAGGTGCTCCAGGAGCCTCTAGGACAAAGGTCCTAAGGATCACCTGGGGGGCTTGCTGCAGATACAAGCCCACCAATATCGTACTCGCTGTTCTTAGGATCCAGTTTGAAACTCTCAGTCCAGAGGGTCATCCCCCTGTGCTCACCTTCATCTCAGCAGCACTCCCGTCCTCATCTCTGTACTGGCCCAGCGACCTTCTCCCTGTTCTCAAAAGGGCTGGGCTCTTTCTCTCCTTGGGACCTTTGCATATCCTGTTCCTTGCCTGAAGTGCCCCTGCTCAGGTTAAATTCTAACTTTAGAATTTGGAGTTCAGCTTAAAATCCTGACCATGCTCCCTCCCTGAAACTAGCTCAGGCCTCATTAGCCTCCCTCATTGATCCCTTGGTAGCATTTATCAAATGTGTAGTGAACTCATTATCTGCATAATTATGTGCTCATTATCTGTCTTCACCAACAGGCTGTGAGTACCCCAAGGACAATGACCATGGCTGTCTTGTTCGTGGGGCCTGGCACATAAGTGTTCAGTGGGTATTGGTTGAACTAGTGAGCAAACAAAAATACCAGTGAGTTAATAAAAAGTTATAATAAGACTGTTTCCTACCTTGAGTACTTTCAGAAACTGCTGGGCATCTAAACTTCTGGGTTGACATACACTGATTCAAGTAAACTTCTTGATCTGCCTTTGAACAGTCCACAAGTTCAAAAGGGCAACGTTTGCCAAATGTATGTAATTTTTTTTGCATGACAAAGGGATTCTTCACTTTACCAAAAAAAAAAAAAAAATTCCCTGAAAGGCATTTTTAAATAGTGTGTTCCCTCTGGTGCCCATAAGCCATATTAAGAGCTCATTAATTATCTGCCAGGGAGGCTAGAACTAAGAGGCAAGTCGCAAGGATGGTTGCCAAGGGGAGAGATAATGGTAAATCAGCACTTAAAGCAAAGCGTAAATCATAGGGGAAGTAGGACTCCATTTACGGAAGTGTGATCTGTACACAGCTTATCAGGAACTTTATTATTTATCAAGAAGTGTGCTTGCCGGAGTAGAAGCACTTTTGGCTTGGAACTAGATTGCCACCTCTGAAAGGCATCCCGTCCTCTCCTTGGTCTCCACACAGCTTTGTGAGGTGTCTTTGAGCTGTTGGATCAGGACTGGGACGTAGTCCTTCCCTGTCTCAGCTGTTCACCTGCTATCCCATTGAACTCCCCAGGCCACACAGGGCTATAGATGCCCCTGACTGGCATGAACTTAACAGATTTTATAAAGGTATAGTATGCCTTGAGCCAGGTGGTCAGTAAACTTGGAATAGAGGAAAGCACTCACCAGGCAGGCAGCTGGGACTGTAGGAGTCTTCCATGAGGGAAGAACAACATTTATTGGTAGTTAGTGGGTGTCAGCACTTGTCTACAGGCTTTGATATGTCTTTTAATAAAACAGCAAGAATAAATGAAAAGCAACTCATTGAGAGAGCAGAGGCTATTTATGTGGAGCTTGCTGTGGCAATAGAGTCAGACACCATCACTTGTATTTAGCAGAGACTCAGCAGCAGGCAGAGGGGATGGAAAGCTTCATGGTGGAAAAAAGGCAGCTTCAGGTACCCTGGGACTGGAGGAAGTATAGTTAGGCTAACTGGAAGTGGGGAGTGGGTCGTCCTACTCAAAATTGGTGAGGGCAATGAATTTGATTTTGGCAGTCCCAAACTGGAAACAGGCAAAATTAGGGAAGCTGGCTGTGACTGATCAAGTCCTGGGTGTTGGGGGCCATTTGCTACAGAGCGTGTGGATCAGTGTTCTGTTTTTACAGGTGGTCTGGCCATTGCCATTGTCTGTCGGTCCATGCAGTCTCTCACCAAGATGGTACTACCTCTTAAGATCACATGGCCCTGGGCTGGGGTTGTGGCTCAGTGGCAGAGCGCTTGCCTCGCACATGTGAGGCACTGGGTTCAATCCTCAGCACCACAAAAAAACAATAAATAAACAAAACAAAGATATTTTAAAAAGAAAAAAAAAAGATCACATGGCCCCACCAGGGCCCTCTGCAAGGAAATACACTGGTTCTTTAACGGGCAGCAACACGGCCTGTTTCCACCCTGGGAACATTGCCAGGTATCGTCAGGAGTTGACTGCCTCTGCCTTTCCTCCAGTTGCTCTCCACTGCACTTGCCAGGCTGTGGGCTGCACTTGCCAGGGTTGTTATATAGAAAACACACCCCCCTTTATTTTGCCTGTTCCTCTGTGTTCTCCTGGGTGCTTCCCTCTGATGGGCCAGGCTTTGTCCTGTGGCCATATTTATCTTCCCTCTCAATTCTGACCCCAGAACTGAACCTTGAAGACGGGTCACATCTGTGATGCCTTCATGGCCTCAGAACCCGCACACTACCTGGCCCACAGAAAGTATGGCACAAATGTCACATGAGTAACTGAATGGATATATTGCTGTTCCTGCCAGCCCTCATGATAGGAGGAAAGAAAATAATGAAAACAACAAGCACGAGGCAATTTCAAGACTACAAGAAATCTCAGGCATAATCACTAGTCATGTCCTGAGTCTTTTTATTTTTTTGACGTTATATAGTTTTCCACATTTTTATTGGTGCATTATAATTACACATAATGGTGGGATTCATTGCTGCACATTTATACACGTACACAATATAATTTGGCTAATATCACCCCAGGATTTCCTTTCCCTCCACTCCTTCCTCCCTTGGTCCCTTTCCTCTATTCTACTAATCTCCCTTTGATTTTCATGAGATCCCCACCACCTTTCTTTTCTCTTTTCCTCTCCAGTTGCCACATACAAGAGAAAAAAATGGTTTCTTCCAAGTTTGGCTTTTTTCACTCAACAATATTCTCACGTTCCATCCATTTTCCTGTAAATAACATAATTCCATTCTTCTTCGTGGCTGAATAAAGCTCCATAATGTATATATACCACATTTTCTTTATTCATTCATCCATTGATGGACACCTAGGCTGGTTCCACAGTTTGGCTATTGTGAATTATGCATGGGTATGCATGTATCACTTAGTATGATGACTTCAATTGTTTAGTATAAATACCAAGAAGTGGTATAGCTGCGTCATGTGGTGGTTCCATGCCTAGTCTTTTGAGGAACCTCAAGACTGATTTCCATAGTGGTTATACTAACTAAAAATCCCACCAATTGAATAGTGTGTACAGCTTCTGAAAATTTGTTTTTTTTTCTGTTATGTTTGATAACATGTATTTAAATGCAACTTTTGAGAAAAATAAATAAAAAAAATAAATAAATAAATAAATAAATTTAAAAAAAAAAAAGAAATTACCACCCCTACAGAAAAAAAAAAAAAAAAAAATCCCACCAATTGTAAAAAGTGTTCCTTTTTCTCCACATCCTCTCCAGCATTTATCATCATTTGTATTCTTGATGGCCACCTTTCTAACTGGAGTAAGATTGTTGTTTTATGTCGTGCCTTGCGTGGGTTTGCCAATGAGTTGGGGTCCCAGGAGATGAAAAGGGGTCCTCAGGAAGGACGAAATGGGGTCCCGCGGGATGAGGTATGAGGTGGTCGGTCGCAGAGTCACTTCACCCAGACTCTGGGGGCTGGTAAGACTGCCCCGCCAGAGCGAGATGCAGAACCCATTTATTCCACAAAGTACAACAGCTTATGTATGGTCCTTGGACCAATCATGGCCTCAAGGTTACAACCAATGGGTACCACTCTGTCAGGTGTGCAGTCCATCAGCATAGTGTAGGGAAAGAGGGATGGGAGGGTTGAAGGTATGGGGAGTGCTCCTACATAAGATGAAATGGTATAGCTTTGAATTGCATTTCTCTAATGGCTGATGATGTTGAACATTTTTTATATATTTGTTATCATTTGTATTTCTTGTTTTGAGGAGTGTCTGCTTAGTTCATTTTTCCATTTATTAATTGGGTTGTTTGTTTTGATGTTAAGTTGTTTTGAGTTCTTTATATATTCTGAATATTAATCCTCTGTCAGAAGAGTAGCTAGCAAAGATTTTCTCCCATCCTATAGGTTCACTCTTTATATTCTTAATTTTTTCCTTTGCTGTGCATCTTTTTAATTAGATGCCATCCCATTTATTAACTCAGGAATTCTTTCCTGAGTTTTAGGGGTCCTTTAAGAAGGTCATTGCCTGTACCTATATGTTGAGTTCTGACCCTAGTAGAAATTGAATAGTTTTAGTCCAATTCCTAGGTATTTGGTGCATTTTGAGTTGACTTTTGTGCAGCGTGAGAAATAAGGATCTAGTCTCAGTCTTCTACCAGTTTTCCCAACACCATTTGTTTGAAAAAACTGCCCTTTCTCCAATGTATGTTTTTGGCACATTTGTCAAGGATCAAATACTATAGATATGTGGGTTTGTCTCTGTGTCTTCTATTCTGTTCCATTTGGTCTATATGTCTGTTTTTATGCTTATGTCATACAATTTTTATTACTAGAACTCTGCAGTATAACTTGGAGTCAGGTAAGTGCTGCTCCCAGCATCGCTTCTTGGGGTAGAATTATTTTGGCTATTCTTCCATGTGAATTTTAGGACTTTTTTTGTGTGTGTAGTTCTGTGAAGAATTTCATGGGTATTTTGGTGGGGATTTCATTAAACCTGGATATTGCTTGTGGCAATATGACTGTTTTAATAATATTATTTCTGCCTATCCAAGAACATGAGAGGTCTTTCTATCTTCTTTGGTCTTCTTTAATTTCTTTCTTCAGTGTCCTATAATTTTCTTGGTATTCCTGGGTTCTTTTTTTGTTGAGGGTATTATGAATGAAATTGTTTTCCTTATTTCTTTATCAGCAGATTCATTATTGGTGTATAGGAAAGCTATTGATTTTTGTATGTTAATTTTGTAATCCGATACTTTACTGAATGTTTATTAGCACTAGCAGTATTCTGATAGAGCTTTTAGTATCCTCTAATTTTGGATCATATCAACTCCAAACAGTGATAATTTGATTTTTTTCCTTTCCTATTTTTATTCCTTTTATTTCCTTCTTTTGTCTAACTGCTCAGGTTAAAATTTCTAGTACTATATTGAATACAAGTGCTAATAGTGGACATCCCTGTCTTGTTCCAGATTTTAGATGCCTTGTTCCAGGTTCACTATAATGTTGACTTTGTTTGTATTATAGACTCTTTATGATGTTGAGGTAGATTCCTTCTATCCCCAGTTTCTTCAGTGTTTTTATCTTGAATGGGTACTGAGTTATGGCAAAGACATTCTCTACATCTATTGAGATGACTAGGTGATTTTTGTCTTTAATTCTCTTTTTCTGCTGTATTACATTTATTGATTTGCATATTTTAAAACATCCTTGCATCCTTAAGATAAAACTTTCTTGCTCATGATGTATAATCTTCTTAATATATTGTTGAATGTGATTTGATAATATTTTATTTAAAAATTTCACATCTAAGTTCATTATGGAACTAGTCTATAGTTTCCTTTCCTTGATGCATCTTTATCTGGTTTGGATATGAGGGTGAAACTGACTTCATAAAATGAATCCATCCCTTTTGTTTTTTAAGTTTTTAAAAATCTTTTATTTGTTCTGTTTAGTTACACATGAAGGTAGAATATATTTTGACATATCATACATGCATGGAGTATAACTTCCCAGTTTGTGGTTGAACATGTTGTGAAGTTACACTGGTCATGTGTTCATATATGAATATAGGAGAGTAATGTTTGATTCATTCTCTATCTTCTATTTCATAGAATAATTTGAGGAGCACTGGCATTAGTTCTTTCTTTAAAGGTCTGGTAGAATTCAGCTGAGAATCATCTGGCTCTAAGCTTTGCTTTGTTCGAAGGTTTTTTATTACTCCTTCTATCAAGATCATTACAAGTTTTTGGTCTGTTTAGGTTTTCTATGTCTTCTTGATTCAATTTTGGCAGGTCTAAAAATGTGTCTAGAAAAGTATCCATTTCTTCTGTGCTTTCCAATATATTGGTGATAAGTTTTCAAAATAGTTGCTAATGATCCCCTGGATGTCTGTGATGTTAGTGGTAATTCCTCCTTTTCATCTCTAATTTTATGATTTTAGGCCTTTTCTCTTTTTCTTTTGGTTAATTTGGCTAAAACTTTTCAATCTGGTTTTCCTTTTCAAAGAATCAATTCGGCATTTCGTTGATTCTTTGTATTGTGTTTTTATTCTCTGTTTCATTGATTTCAACTGAGATTTTAATTACTTCTTTCCTTCTACTGATTTTGGAATTTGTTTGTTCTTGCTTCTCATGGGCCTTAATGTACACCATTAGGTTGGTTTTGAGATCTTTTGATTTTCTTATGTAGACACTCATCCTTATAAGCATTCCTCTCTGAACCACCTTCATAGTGTTCCAGAGGTTCTGGTATGTTGTATCACTATTCTTGTTTGGGCCTAGGAATTTTTTAACTTCTCCTCTGCTATTTTATATGACCTATTTATCATTCAAAAGTGTATTGCTCAATCTTCATGTGTTTATATAGTTTCTGTAGGTTTTTGGTGATTTCTTATTTCATTCCATTATGATCAGATAATATGCAAGGAATTAAACCAATTTTTCCATATTTGCTAAAAGTTGCTTTGTGGCATAAAATATGGTCTATTTTGGAGAATATTTCATGAGAAGATAAGAAGAAAGTAAATTCAGCTCTTGTTGTAAGAAATATTCTGTAGATATCTGTTAAATCCATATGATTTAAACTATTTTTTAGGCCTGAAGAAACTTTACTGAGTTTATGTCTGGATGAGCTATCTATGGGTGAGAGAGGTGTATTGAAATCACCAAGAACTATGGTAATGTGATATCTCTGAGTCAAGTTGAGTAGTGTATGTTTTATATAATTAGGTGCACAAATGTTTGGGGCATAAATATTTATTTTCATATATCTTGTTGTTGATTATTCCCTTTAGCAGTATAAAATGTCATTCTTCATCTCATCTGTTTAATTTTTGCTTGAAGTCTGCTCTGTCAGATATGAGAGTAGCCACGCCTGCTTCTTTTCAGACTTCATATACATAGTATATCAACTTCCATTCTTTTACATTGAGCCTGTGACAATCTGCCTATAAAGTGAGTCTCTTGAAAACAATATGTAGTTGGGTCTTGTTTTTAAACCATTCTGTCAGCCTATGTCTTTTAATGGAGAGTTGAGAACATTTGCATTCATACAATTTTTATTAATTCATATAATTTTGATTTATTTCTAATACTTAGTTTGGTCCTGTTTCTCATTTGCTTAGCTACTCTTTAAATGAAATTTGTCCATTTGCAAGTTCTGGGGTTTGTTTTTGATTCTTCTGTGTGTAGTATTTCTTTGAGAATTTTCTGCGGTGCTAGCTTTATAGTTATGAATTCTTTTAGTTTCTGCTTCTCTTGGAAGTTCATTTTATTTCTGATTCAATCCTTAAGGATAGCTTTCCTGGATATAGTAATCTTGGTTTATAGTTCCATTCTTTCATAATTTGGAAATTCATTATTCCAAACGCTCCTGGATTTTAGAGTTTGTACTAAGATATCAGAAGCAATTCTGATTGACTTTTCTCTAACAATGACTTCACATTTTTCTCTTGAGGCTTTTAAAATTCTATCCTTATTCTGTATGTTAGCTATTTTAGTTATAATGTGTCACAAAGATGTTCTTTTTTGATCTTATCTATTTGGAGTTCTGAATGCCTCCTCTATCTAGATGTCTATATCATTTTCAAGGTTTGAAAATTACTATTTTATTATTTCCCCAAATAGGTTATCCATACCACTAGCCTGTATCTCACAATGCTCTATGATTCCAATGATTTTTAAATTTGGTCCCTTGATGTTGTCCCAGAGTTCTTATATATTCTGGTCATGGGTACTTATTTTCTTTTCTTTCATACTGTCTGAATGTTCAAGGCTGGCTACTTTGCTTCCAACTTGGAGATTCTATCTTCAGCTTGGTCGGATTGGTTCTTTTCCCATCTTCTTACAAAATTTCCCATTCATATCCTGTATTGACTTCCTTAATTCATTTGGTTGTTTTTATGTGTTCTCTTGAAAATAACTGATCATTTTTATACTCACTCTCTTGAATTCTTTAGCTGGTATTTCTCTCACTTCAATGTCTTTAGAGTCAGTTGCCTATGAATTGTGAAATTTAGGAAGCATTGTGTTAGCTTGTTTTTTTCATAGTTCTTGTATTACTGTGTTGGGTTTTATGCATCTGTTTGGAGGGATTTCTTTTCTACTCTTATGTGTGGGCTTTATTAGAGCACAGCCTTCTCTTGCCAAAGTGTTCTGGGATATCAGGTTCTTGGGAATTTTTCAATATATTTTCAAATGGGATCTGTAGTTTAGGTTCTCTTACTGTTCTTTAGTGGTGATTTTGATACAGTGTATATTGTGTATTTTGCTTGTGTATATATAGTGTATTTTAATGCAGTGTATATTGTGTATATTGTGTCAGAGCTAGAAGATTCCACTTTTTTAGATCTCCAAAAAGTGGGGTCCTTATAGATCTAACAATTGTGTTGTATACAGTAGGTTATGTGGGCACACCCTCTGTGACTGCTCTTCTTCAGTTGACAACTCTGTATATTCTAAAGGGGTATGGGAGTGATCCAGAGACCCTCTGTAGATGTGGTATCCATAGCCTTTGCATTAATTTGCTCTGCTTTTGCTAGAGAAGTGGATGTCTATGAGTTGAACTGGAAGGGGCCCCCTAGCTGTTCCTACTTGGAGTCTGGTTGTTGATCTGGGGTTTTGTCTCTTCCATACTTTGGATTAAAGTGTCATTGAGGTTTGCTCATTGTTAATTTGTATGTGGAACAAAGTATGCTGTCCCTTGGCTGGGTTTGGCTCAACAGCAGAGTCTCTACCCTCTAAACTTGTAGTGTCTCCGTAGATTCCCATCACCCCACAGAAAAGTGAACATGTGGTAGTAACAACAAAGCAGACAATATATAACACTAAAATAAACACATGGTACTGTTGTAGCTACCACACTACCACAAAAACAGGAGTGGCAGGATCTGCAATTGTAAACAGCACAAATGCAAAAAATAACTATTAAGTAGATCTGGCATTAGAATAAACAACAAGTGTCAACTATGCCATCCACAACACTAATACCTGTATCATGAATGATGGGGCAGGAGTTATATAAACCAAATAATTCTAAAAGATGATAAAAAACAGTTCATTAAGAGAAAAGAAAGTGTGATAGAAAGGTAAAAGAATGTTTAGAATGTTCAAAATGTGGACAAGAGAGAATGTAAGAGATGTATCAAGTGATGAATATAAAGAAGGAGAAAAACAAAATAAGAGAAAGAGAGAACAAGAGAATATGGCTATTAGAGGGAGACAAAAGAAGAAATAGAAGCAATCAAACAAAACCAAAACCAAAAATAAACAAAACTCCTAAGTTTCAAATGACAAGACAAAGAAAGATAGCAACCATAAAAATGCTAAAATTATGAACCAATAAGCACAGCAAGAACACAGAAAAAAATAATAATAGTAAGGAAGAAAAAGATTCTTGATGAAAAAGGAAAGAATGGTCTCCACAAGGTGGTCTAAACTGTCAGCCACTGCCTATGCCTGAATATCCTTCATTGTTTCTCCTTTGGCTATGTACCCCTTAGAGAGAGCAAGGACTGAGGGTTGTAAACTCTTTTCTCTTTCATATTGCTCACCAAGCTACCAGCTAGAGCAGCCTAAAACGGAAACTCACTGAAATAGCTTTCAGCCCCCATCTTGCCAGTATAAGGTAGGACAGAATGAGAAGCACTGTCAGTTGGCATTTTGTCCAGATGGACCAGATCGATGCACTCCCAGGGTGGGGCTGCTGCACAGCTTTAAGTGGAGAGTTTCTTCAGCTGGGGCTTAGCTCTAATCAGAGCTTTGGGACTTTGTTGGGTGGTATCTGCTCTGGAGAGATTAGATCAACTCATCTCTAGGGCCATGTAAAAGCTAATCTTCACTGGGAATCTGGATCTCAGGAGCCTCCCACAATGTCTACTCATAGGGCAGGACCGCAAACCCTCCACAGGTTTCACACATTCTGCTGCTATGAATATAGCCTTCCCAGGTTCAGTCCCAAGTATAATCACACCTGCCTGTTCAGTTTCCCAGCCCCCTTCAACTGCTCACATGCACCACCAGACTCAAAGGAAAAGCAAGTTGCACTCCCTGATCCTCAAAAGACAATGAAAAATAGCTATTGTGGAAAAATGCTTAAAATGAGAAAAAAAGAAACAAATATGTATACATATCCAACCAAGCAGCACAGCAAGAACATACACACACTCATACACACACACATACACACAAGATTGCTCATGAATGATGAAAGAATTGTCTCCACTGAGGTAGTCAAACTGTTGATGAGGATGGATGGTCACTGCCTATGCTCCACTGTTCTTCTTTCTGTTTCTTCTGGTTGAAATAGCTCTCAGCTTCCCCTTCTCACCAGTATTAGGTAGAAGTGAGAGAGATATACTACCGATGAGACTTTTGTTTGGACAGACCAGATCATGGATACACTCCCAGGGTTGGCTGCAGACTTCTAAGAGGGTGGCCCCAGTGGCTGGTACTTAGTCTAATCAGGCTTTGGGGGAGTTTGTTGGGTAGTATCTTCTCTGGAAAGATCAGATCAACACACCTCTGGGCCAGGCAGATGCTGATCTCTACTGGGAGTCTGGATCTCAGGTGCCTCCTAAGAATTCTGCTCTCAGGGCACTGGAGCCAACCCTCCACAGCTCTCTCACACTCCACTGCCCTTGGACATGGCTTTCCCAGGCTTAGTCCCTGAATGTGTTCACATCTACCCATTCAGTTTCCTGGCCCTCTTCAGCTGGTCACATGAATGTGTTCACACCCACCCGTTCAGTTTCCTGGCCCTCGTCAACTGGTCATGTGAGGTGCCAAACTCAAAGGGAAAGTAAGTCACCCTCCTACTGTATCTCTGACTTGGATCGCCTGGGTACAGTCTTCTCTGTACTGTTTCATTCACATTCTGCTGGGCACACCCTAGGCCACACAGTAGGCCCTTTCCAGGGCAGAATGGCAATGTCTGCTATGATCTCCTGGGTTCTCACAGCAGCAGGCTGCAGCATGGCTTCCTCAAGATGGTGCCCACCTCAGCTCTCCATCTGCCAGTTGAGAAACCCAGATCATTTTTCATATACCAGTTGGCTGTGCAGCCTCTGGGTCAGCTACTTTCGGGCTGCTTTTCTGTTCTATGGATTTTTATGTACCAACTTGTGTTATCCCTCCCCTCTGCAGTAAACCAGCACCACTGCTGCTACAACAAATAGCTTGGCTCCAAGTTACTCTTTCCAGTCCTCTGTTCAATGTACCTGGACTTCTGAGTATCTAGAGGTTCTATTTGTCTGATATTGAATTTCAGTGAAATCCTCTTCCATTCACCTCACTAAAGAGCAGTGCTCCTGCTGCTTGAATCTCAATCCATGGAGCAACTGGAAACGCAGCCTTTCTGATCCACCATCTTGAATCTACTAGTATTTGGAGTCTTTAACAAAATGTAAATGGGCCTATGTTGGGTTTTCCTTTTCCTTGACACTTCACAGCCTGACCTTTATTATGAAATGGTTCCAGGTATAATTTTTTCTCTTTATGTTTTCCCTAGCTTTTGGGCTTTTATATTTTTCTTGCATGTCTATACATGCTTATTTCATGGTAATATCTCAAAATGCATCAAGAGTGGCAGGATCTCAAAATGCATCAATAGTGTGATCTTGAAGCCAGTGATAGTGGGAGGGAGAAGGTATTTTGAAGAACCACAATCACATGTGTCAATGGATAATTTCACAGGAAAGACCTCACCTTGGCAACCTTAGTCTAAGTAAAATACATGGCTCCCTGCATGATGTAAAATGACAGCTGAAAGGGTGATTCAAATATAATCACTGTATGATACAGGAGGCAGTGTCTGAGTTAGGGTATGCCTACCCAAGGCTTTTGTTTAGGACACTGTGTGAAACTGTCAAGAAAATTCTATTTAACCATGTCACAGGGTCCATGTATTTATAGTCAAAATTATCTAAGTCAAGTAAGATTTCCCATCTTGGTCTGTCTCAGGAAATAATTAAAGGAAAATCAAAGCTTTGAGCCTGAAAAATTGTCAATGCTCCAATGTTTAGCCATTTGTAAACACAGCAATGGCCGGCACCTCTCCCATAACGAAAGAGAGAGACATTGCCATTTTCCCCACTCCCCTAAGCCAGCCTGTTAACTGCAGTTCTACATGTCGTGAGCAATGATAATCATGACCCTGAGGCCCTACAAGATTGGGAAATGCCTTCTGAAGCATCAAACAGAGATTAAATTGTCTTGCCTGTAGTTGCAGCATTAATTTAAACTGCAATTCTTTGAAAACTGGTATTGGATTACCAGTCCTCAAAGGACATGAAATTTTATCTAAGGGTGACTTTTTATGAACCAGAATGTATGATTAGCGTGAACATTCTTCTTCTGGGCCTTTCTAGATGTGCAAGACTCTTTTTTAAAACAATTTATTGAATATAAAAACCACCATTTATTTTGGAATGGGTTGGAATGGAACATTACAGTTTTCAAGAATTTCAACAAATTTTCTGATCTGATGACCAACAATTCCTCAGAACATGGATGAGGTAGGATGCCAGGAAAAATGTCAGTGCCCCACCTAATTGCTTTTTTTCACTTATACCCAGATTTTGGTGTGCTTCCATTTCTAAATTGCAGGTCTGTTTTGAAGGACTTTTGTCAGTAGCAGAGACCATTTGGCTCAACTGAATAGCGAGCTCAAAGTGTCAGAGAATTTACATTCCTTCAACTCACCCCAAGTCCTAACCAGTGGAAATGCTAGAGCATGAAAGGCCCAGAAATGAGGCACATCTCACCTCCAGAGTTCCCCCTGGGATAGGCTGGAGCTGGCCCTTGGGATTTTGTCTCTGATCACACCCTCCCTCTGCTTGGCTCCTTGTTATCCAGTTATCCTGGGATAACTTCCTTAATAAGCTTCTAAAATCTGCAGCCACACGTCAGTAGCTACTCTTAGAGAATGCCACCTAAGACTCAGGGGTAATCACCAACCTTTTATGAAAGGAAAAGGAGATTCAGAGAGGTCAAGTTACTTGCCCAAGACCACACTGAGTCTAGAACCCAGGTCTTTGCATTAATCAGCCATTCAGTAAATATTTCTTAAGCACCTACCACTCTGCTCAGAATGGGAAAGAGATGAGTGCACGAGGACCCCAACTGCAGGCAAAGGCACAGGCTGTTGAAAGGGATGGCCGCCATGTTTTAGTTGGCAGTAATCCCAAATCAAAGGATCTTGGAATAAAAGATATTCATTATATGTCTCTAGGTTGATTTTTGTCACAGTTCCATTTGAAGGCAATCAGAAAGAGCAAGTGCTTTTACTGAGCACAATACAATAATCCAAGTGTCTCAAGTCTAACCAATTCATTTCCCAGACCAATAAGGTCCCATATCCAAGGAAGATGTGGAGAGAATGGGGGTGAAGAGGGTATGGAAAAGAATTGGAATGTAATGGGGTCCAGAGTGGAGAATCAGAAAGAAAGGAATGGCTTGGCCCCAGAAGACTCCCATACAGGGAAGAAGCATTTCTGTACTCGGCCATCATCACTTCCAAAGTACCTCAAAGCAAGTGCCCCCAAACCTTCAGGTGCCAGTTTCTTGAGGAAGATCCATGTCCACCCTCTCTTTGTCACCACAACAAAGTCCAGCAGTGACTCTAAGATATCTCCAAGACCTGGGGGCCCAGTGATCTGAGTCTCTGTGCTCCTGAGCCTGGCTGTCTCTGGCTGAGACTCAGGTGAATTACACACCCAAGTTCATACAATCCAGTAATAACCAAAGCTGAGATCTGAACCCAGGAGTGCCCAACTCCAAAGTCCATGTTTGAAAAATAATGAGGACAAGGAAAGGAGAAAAGTGTTATTAGGAACACTCAAGGTCTCCCAGCAGAGTAAACCACACTGATAAGTCAGGCTGAGTGAATGCCTAATCATAAAGGGAAATGAAATTCTCACTCAAAGACAAAAGAACAGAATTAAGTCTCATCACAAAGAAATAGCCTGAAAAGGAAAAGAAAAGCCCGAACATGAGATGAAGCATAAAGCCTCATAAATGTGCTAAAACTCCAAAGATGCTTCTACCAGGGAGGAAAAGCAAATGACAGAAGATGCTAGAAGTCACGAGTGTGTGCTTACCTTTAGCTTCATGGCAACTTCCTGCAATCTGGCTATATCACTTGCTGTAAGAAAAGAAAAGGTAAACATTGAAAAGATAAGGAAAGGGTTAAGTGATATTTTGCTGGTATGTACCAAAGCATGGTTTGGATCAGACCCTTCCTACAAACTAAAGTAGTAAGATGAGGTTGAACAGGTATTCCTTCAACTACATACAAACCAAGGGCCTGAGAGGACACTAGAAATTGCAAAGAAGCCAGTCTGACCTCAAGTAGCAGAGAAAATCTTGATTAACCTGGCTTAAGGCTCAACTCTAAAAAACATGGGGAAAGGAGTAGGCAACCCTGTATGTATCTGAAAAATGACACCACAAAGCCACCACTGACACTTAGGCATGCTGTTTTCCATACAAGATTTGACTCAGGATCTCACTACTTCCCAAGCATGGTGGATGGGTTGTCTCTCCCGGGGCACCATGTGGGAATCACAGGAGTCCCTTCTTCTACCACTCTACCCCTAGAAGTCTGCTCTCAGATCCAGGCAGAAGAATCTGAAATTCTTACTTGATTTCCCTCTTGGGGCTTGATGGTCCATTTAAAATGCAGAGAGTCAAGGAGGAAAGTAAAGCCCCATTAACTTGAAGTAGGGCCATTGAAATCTTCCCCATGCACACATGTCCCCTCTACTGTGACCTTGGACATTTCCTGGCCTGTAAAAAAAGAGAGAGAAAAAATTGATGATGCTCAAACTCTCTTCTTTAAGGTATTTTGTGGGAACTACAAGAATGTGTGGAAGCACCTGTCACATAGGAGATGCTCAGTAACGCTGAGTTCTCTCTCCTATAGTGGAAAAGTGAGAGACAGAACAAGCTTAAGGAAGCTCAGGGAGTAGAGGAGGGGAAGAGAGTCTGGAGCACAAGCTGTTCCTGACTAAGATGGAGCCACCAGTAAGCATCCTAACTGAACTAAGCATCCCAGTGGCTGGATGTTGGAGGCCCAGAAAAGGTGAGCCTTCAAGACATTCCTCTTTGTTTCAACTCGACATGGGCATGTCTAGAAAGGAGACACTTTTACCAGTCCAAGTGTAGATGAGGTCAAGCTCCACTGAGAAACAGTGTATTGGCCACACTCTTCACAGTCCAGAGCCGGAAAGATGTTGGTTGCACAAGGAAGCAGGAGCAAAAGCCCTCCCGTGCCTATTTTCAGTAAATCTTTTACTTCTGTCAAATCAGAATCCTCAGGAGGGCTTATTAAAGCACAGGTTGCTAAGCCCTAACCCAGCCTTTCTGACTCAGTAGGTCTGGGGTAGAGGCCAAGAATTTGCTTTTCTAACAAGTTCCCAGGAGATGCTAATGCTGCTGGTCCGGGGACCACACTTTGAGAACACACTTGTCATATGCCTTCATTAATCACCTGATGAGAGGTTCCCAGCCCAAGGCTAACTGCAACCTTGAATGACCCTCGGCCTCCTGCAGGCCTGCACTCAACTTGAGGCATTGTGCTCCCTGGCCCACACGACTCCTTCCAGCTCTGTTCTGCAACTCTGCAAGTGCCCGACCAGTTCAAGTGCCTGCCTAGCTCTGGAGTGACAGTGGGGGAAGACCAGGTATGCAAGAGTGATTGACAAGGAGAAGCTCCAGAATACAGAAAGAGCAAATACGGCATTTTTTACCTAGTGCTCTAATTCTCTTCCATACTCAAAAGCACTCTCTTGACTTCAATTACGCTTGCCCTGGGATCTTGAGCTTGGCAGATATTTAAAATAAAGAATGAGCTGTTTGGCCAGGTAAAGTTTTCCTTAATGTCCTCCCCTGGAAGGATTCTCAGCCCCTCTGGCTGTGCTTCTATGACTCAACAGTGACATCTGGTGGTTATCAAGGTGAGTCCCAGGCCCCCATAATGCCCACGCATGCTTCTAAAGACTAAGACACTTAAAGGGGACACCAATTTCCCATAAATAAGCCCATTTATCAATCACCTATAGCATAGCCATATTATCTGTGAGAAAAAATATTATTCTAGTTGAATGACAAAATATTAAAGCCTCTGACTTCTATTTGAAATCTCCATTCACTGACCTGTTTGAAAGGATGATGTCCTTAGGAGGCTGATAGCCCCACTGTGGTTGATGCGTCTTAACTAATATTCATATTTAAAATGTTTGGTTAAAGGAACACATCAAAGCATTTGGCAGGGGAAAAAACGCAGTCTAACTTTGCTTCCAACAATTTGATCTAAGCAAATAAATAAGTCATTTTCATTTCTAGTTTAACATAACAAGAATATTTTTACATGATAATTTGCTTTTAAAAATTCTAGCTGTGAAGTTTAATAACAGCACATGAAGCTGCCTGTCATTTAATATTTATGTTCCAGTCCCAGTTTTGACAGTTCCCATGGGCTCCAGACGGCCTGGCTAGAGATATGCTAGGCCATGTTTTCGTAACAACAGGTAGAAAACTCAGCCCCAGAGCCAGGAAAGAATAAAAGACTTTTCATGAAGATTGGGATGCAGGACAGGCTCACCTTCTCACCTTGCTGCCAGGCAAGTTCACAGATCAGAGAAATGGTCAACCAAGTTCTCTCTTCCAGTCAAGATATGGCCCTAGGAGCCTTTTAAAGCCAACGTGTCAGGAAAGACCTTCTCTCACAAGACTGGCTAATGGAATGGCAGCTGGTACTGACCAAGCTTACTCCATGTGGGGGCATGATGACCAGGCATCATACACAGCTGGTCAAGTCTCTAGTGCATCTCCAGGAAGGCAGAACTAAGTGTATTCCATCTCACAGATAAGGAAACTGAGGCCTAGCTGGTGAGGGCCTTTGGGCAAAGGGCCTGGGGTCTGAACCTGGATACCTGATTCCAGACCAAGGGCTTCCTGGGTGGGGTGGGTCAGGAAGAAGGTGACCCAATGCCACCTAGTCAAACCCTTCAATGTTTGGCTTCAATGTTCTCTCCTCTACACCACTCTTCCCAAAGCTATCGTGTCCCCCACCCAGCCTTTTCCCATGACAACAAGGCCTCTGTCCAGTGAAATCTCACCCTGCTGTCTTCACCCCTCCCGTGGGCTTCCTTTGAGTGGTTAACTGAACATAAGCATCTTCAAGGCAAGACTTGGATCTCACTTGCATTTTTATTAATTCCACTAGCTGGCACAGAATGTTATAAGCAGCCATAGGCTAGGATATGTTTGCAAAATAAAAAAGATGAATAAATAGACCTTGAGAAATACACTTGCACTCTTAGAGATCCCACGGCAGGTATGTGTGTGCATGTGCGTGTGTGTTGGGGGCATAATCCCGTTGTAGGAGGTGGGCAGTAAGGATACTGTTGCCCAGAGGAATCTACTCTGAAGGACTCAAGGACATCACTAAAAGCCAGTGTGTTCTGCCTCAGAACCAGACAAGTGGAGTCAGAGTCAGGTACTGCAGTGTGAAGCAGAGGCCTCCACGGCTCTCCCTTTTGCCCCCACTAGGGGCATTAGGATAATGGGGAACACCCCCTCTCTTCTAGCACAGAACTGATCACCATCTCCCTGGCCTCAGCATTGTCTATTGTCTGTGCCTCTCTAGACTGTGAACTCTCTGACGGCACAGGCTCTCTGTCTGGTTCTCTGCTAAATCCCAGGCATCCTTGACACCTAGAAGGGGATCAATAAATGTGTAAGTCATTGGAGCCTTAATTTCAGCAGCAAATACAAAACAGTGATAAGGGAGAAATTTGTGTCATACCCAAAGTGATAGCCAGTGTTCCTCAGTCTTTCATTGAAAGGCTGATGCATGCGTGTTCATATTTTGTAGATGCTAATTGTTGACAACATGATTTGGTGGCTCAACAAATTGGAACTGACACCATCAACCTGCTCAATCCGTTTACAATCTTTCATCATCAGTGCAAGGGACTTTGTCAACTGAGCACGGCCAGCTACCCTTGTGAGGCCGGCATCTTGTTTTCTATTAGTGATGAGCATTGCAAGTAAATAGATGGGCTTAGCACATTAAATTGCATCCAACAGCCCCGCAAAAAATCACAAGCTAATGCAGGAAAACAAAATCTGTGAAGTAAGGAGAGGGCATGCTCAAGTCAATGCACAGTTACTGTAAAGGAGTCTTGCTAACTAGCGTCTCCACCATCAGCTTTACTACTTCTGACCCTCCACAAAGTATCCAAAATAAAACTCCTGAAACATCAATTGGCTCACAGGGCCTTACTATTTAAAATTCTCTAGCATTTTCTCCATCCTATCCTTATTGTCTCATTCCAGACCCTGTGAGGTCTGGGTCCTGCCTAATTCTTTAGCCTAAAACTGCTTCCCTCCTCCCTCCATGCAGTGCAACACACACACACACACACACACACACACTCTTCTCCAAGAGTCTAACTGCACACATGAAAGACTGCAGAGTCACTTCCAATAGAACAATGGCACACAGCAACCTCTTTTTCTGGAACAATTTTTCTGTTCTTTCACCTGGCTAACTCCTTCAGAATTTGACTCAGCTGTTTTACTACATCTCAGGAGCCTTTGCTGATGTAGTAGGCTAAGTGATTGGCCCCAAAAAGATGTGTCTACATCTTAATCCCCTAGAGCCTGTGAACCTCACCTTATTTGAAAAAATGTGGATGTAATAAAGATGTCCAGATGAGACCATCCTGGATTATCTGTGTGGCTCTAAGTCTAAAGACAAGTGCCCTCACAAGAGACATGGAAGAGAGACACAGGGAGGAAGAAGAAAGAGGCTGGGAGGTGGCAACGATGCAGCCACAAGCGAGTAGGATCCAGGAACCACAGCAAGCTGGAGGAGGAGGGACCTCCCTGGAGTCTGTGCAGAAGAGCACAGACCTTCCAGTACCTTCACGTTAGAACTCTGGCTTCCAGAACTCTAAGAAGGGAAGTTTTCACTGTTTCAAGCCCCGGGTTTGTGGTGATTTGGTTCAGCAGCCCTGGAAGATGAACACACTTGGCCTTGCCTTTGGGAGCTACCTGCTGTGCTACCCAACCTCATGAGCACTCCTGTCTGTGCCCTTTTTTCTGTGGCTTTAACATTCCTCTTGACTTTGTTATCTTCCCCACTAGACCTACACTGGGTTCCAGTACCTCCTTGAGTTAGTAGTTAAGGAAAAAAATAAGAGTCAAACTTGCTCTTGAAAATCCCTAACTTAGAAACACCACCCCTCACTTACTTGGTCCTCCATTAATCCTCCACTTCTTCATCAAGCTGGCCACCTGAATCATGCATCTTGTTCCTTTGTCAAAGAGTGACAAGCCCTTCAAACTATTCATCAAGAACGTCCACAAGTCTCAAGCTTGCGATCGCAGCTTCTGGTTTGAGCACATCCTTTGCGGGCAGGTCCACCTGCATTGAGCACAATGATGGGCCCATTGTGGCACTCAAATTAGTTTTCTCTTTTTTTAAATTGCACACTGTTAAATGAGTGTACACCACAATCTCACATGAAGTGTCCCGTGAACAAGTGGCAGAATCAGTGAATTTCCATCCCCAGCCTCTTGCTAAGCTCCATGAAGGGAGCCCAGGTAAGGCTCGACTTAAACCCCTTGAATACTCAATAAGAATTTGCTGATATTTGCTACCTCCCCACCAAATTGCTTTTGTTTTTGATAAGGCATAATTATCTCAATATGTGCACCTAATTTTTCAAAGGAAATTTTTCATAGGTTTTACTTTCCTTTTTTAATAAATATATATCAATAATGGACCATAAGCTCTATTTGCCTGTGTACGGGGAAGCTGGTGACAGAAGTAATGCAAAATCAAAGAAACAACAGGGCATTGCTGGTGGGAATGTAAAATGATGCAGCCACTGTGGAAATCAGTCTGGAAGTCCTCAACATGTTAAACATAGACTTGCCATATGACCTAGTAATTCCACTCCTGGGTATACAGCCAAAGGAATTAGAAACAGGTGTTCAAATGAATACTTGTACATGAATATTCATAGTAGTATTACTCATAATTGCCAAAAGGTTCAACAATACAATACCCATCTACTGATGAATGAATAATATCATTATATATTATATCATTATATATAAAATGATAATATAATATATAATAATATAATATATAAATAATATATATTATATTATTATATATATATCATGATATATATCCAAAATGATATATATCCATACAATAGAATATTATTTGGCCATAAAAAGGAGTAAAGTGTCAATACATGTTACAACATGTATGACAATTGAAAACAGTTTACAAAGTAAAAGAAGCCAGTTACAAAGTTTACATATTGTGTGATTCCATTTATATGAAATATCCAGAATAGGCAAATTCATAAAGATAGAAAGCACATTAATTATTGCCAAGGGTTAGGGAAAATAAAGGGAGAGGGGTTGGGGGAAAATGAGGTTCCTTGGTTAGTTCAGGTTGCTATGACAAAAATATCACAGACTGAGTAGCTTAAAAAACAGACATTTATTTCTAACAGTTGCAGAAGCTGAAGTCTGAGATCAGGGTGCCACCTTAGTGAGGGCCTCTTCCTGGTCCTTCACATGGCCTTAGTTGGTACACACATGCAGTGAATGAGAAGCTGTAGTTCTTCTCTTCTTATAAGAACATTAATCCCATTATAATTATACGCAAACTTAATTGTCACTCAAAGACCCCACTTCCTAATACCATCCCATTTGTGGCTAGTTTCAACATACAAAGTTGAGGGAGTCACAAGCATGTAGTTCACAACACAAAGTTCACTTTACCCATTGCTGATGGGTAAGGGGCTTCTTTTTTCCAGGTAGCAAAAATATTCTAAAATTGACTGTGGTGATAGATGCATAACCTGGTGAATATACCAAAAGCTACTGCACTGTACATGATTTAGGTAAATGAGTTTTATGACCAGTGATTTACATCTCAATAGAAGTGCTTCCAAAAAGAAAAAATGAGGAGGAGAAAAGAGAAAGGAATGAAGGAAGGGGAGAAGGAATCACAACCTCAAAGAGACCCATGTCCCTTCTAAGGAGCTCTGTTTGCCCACAGTCCTGTAGCCCATGGGGCTGTGTTCAATAACAGGACTCTGACCCTAGCCCTAGATACAACTGGTCTGGAGAACCTAACCCAACCCAAGGTGGTTAATCCATAGGTTGTAGAAAAATGAGCTGGAACAGTCAGATTCTTTCCTCCTGTTTCAGGAATTGATACAAGAAGGAAGTTGCCAATGCTAGGTGGATAGTGCTCTGTTCTACATCTGAAGCTGCACTGATCAATATAGTAACCATTAGCTATTTAAATTTAAATGAATTAAAATTAAAACCTCAGAGCCACACTAACCACATTTCAAGTGCTCAATAGTCGCATGTGGCTGATGACTACCATACTGAACACTGCAGGTGAAAACATTTCCATCACTGCAGAATGTTCCATCAGACAGCACTGCTCTGTGTCTTTCCAGTAAAGCCCACTGACCTTGAGCAATGTGAGCGCAACCATCAGAGTCTGTTTCTTGTAACCAGAGGAATCCTACCAGAACACCCATTACGTAATGCAGCCTGCATTCACTTAACATCAAATTTGTATTGATGTACAAGAATCTTTTGTGTGCTAGGTATGCATCAGTGAAATCCTACCAGTGATGAAGCTGGGCAAGGAGCCCCTGATTGGAGCTTTAAGTAGCTGTCATAGTGATGGCCTTCATGCACTGGCCCCTGCTAACTGAGCTTTCAGCTGTGAGTGATGGTGATCCTGCATCCTGCTCTAGGCCTCCTTCCCCATCCTGCCTTCAACCTGCTCTGCCACTCCTGTGGCTGGCCTGGTTCTTGCTTTGCTCTTTCGCAGCTCCCAGTCCTGTCCCTCCAGTCCCCTGGCCTCCTTAGCATGACCTTGCCTCAGTCTCCATTCCCTCTCCATTCTTCCCCTGTACTCGGGGCTGTGCCCTTAATCAGAGATGACCTCCCTCACTCCTTGCTAGGCACCCAGGGCCAGTTTTTTTCAGCTTATTTCCCCATTCCCAGAGCACATTTCCATAAGGTTTTAAGCAAAAACAAGTCAAGGTAATCATCACCCTAAGTTATAGGGGAACCAACAATATGCTAAGCTCTGACTAGGCACTTGTTCTTTTCCAGTCCTTGCAGCCATCTGTCACAGGTGAGGAAAGATGCTCAGAGGATCAAATAACTGGACCCAGATCATGCAGGTGGAAGTAACTGAGTTAGGACTTAAATCAAGATCTTTTACTCCAAGGCAAAAGTTCTTTCTCCTGAACCTCAACTTCAGTCCTCTCTCCTGGAACTCCTGCACCTCAAGGTTCCAAGGACCTCAAAGATTCCCCACATTTAAGGTATCTCCTTATTCCTGCCCTCTATCAAAATATGTGTGTCTCTTTCACAAGGAGATGTCAATGACAGATCATGTTTAAAGCCTGATTCCACTTGGAGCAATTCATATTTCATCTAAGTCAGAGTCAGGAGTAGGCAAACCATAGCTTGTGGGCCAAATCTGGCCCACCACCTGTTTTTGTACAATCCATGAGCTAAGAATGATTTTTACATTTTTTAATGGTTGGGGAGAAAAATCAAAGGAAGAATAATGTTTTATGATGTGTGAAAATTATAAAATTCAAATTTTGGTGTCCATAAATAAAATTTTAGTGGCACAGAGCCATGCCCTTTGGTTTTTGTGTCTGTGGCTGCTTCTATGCTACTGGGCAGACTTGAGTGACTGTGAGGGAGACTGTGTGGGCCCACAAAGCCAGAAACACTACTCGGAGGCCTCAAGAGAGAACATTTGCAGACCCTGAGTTGAGGGGAAGTGGTTGTGATGTGTGGTGAAATCCCAGGCATTCCTCGTGCTGGGAGCAGGATCAACAGTGGTCCTGGAGCTGCCAGCAACCCTGTGGCTGGGTTGGTGCACATTGAGGAAGGGCCCCAGGGGAGATTCTGGTTATATCATCAGGTGGGGTGAGACAGGTGCTCTGAGAGTCTCAATGACATGGACTTCCTGGTCTGATCATTCTGGACAGGGCTTCAAGCCTAAACAGCCCTTGATAGAAGAGGCCTGGGCAGAGGGCAAGCCTGGATTGACCACAGACATTACTGACGCAGCCAACTGGGCCACAAAACCTGCAGTCAACTCCAGGCCTCACCCAGAGCAGCATGATCTTCTCACATGTATACCATTTTATCAGCTTCACAACTCCTTCACCTGGGTGCTATTTTTGGTCTACTAGGTGTTATGACAGCTGCAAAGGGGTCTTTCATTCTTATTTCTAATTCTTTAATATACATAAACTTCAGTGTCATGTAACAAATGATTTTTGAAGAAATAGTACCATAAATAGAATAACAAGATTACATACATATACACACATATATAATATAGACATACATAAAATTGTATATAATAAAGAATAATATGCTTAACAAAAATACCATTTACCCTGCACTTGCATGAGCCAGGCCCTGGGAGCTTTGCGCACACCACCTCGTTCAATCCCTTTACAACCCTGCTCCTTGTCAGCAGATGAGGATGTCTCAGTGAGAGAGCCTAATTGCAAGTCTGAGTCAGGATTCTGAAGGTCAAGTCCTGACTTTAGGCAGAACGGTTGCAGTGTGCAGCAAGAGACAGTCCAGAGGACTTGTCAGGTCACCAGATGCTCAGAACTGGATAGCAAGCTGGAGACACTATATGGCTAAGGAGCATGAACAGGGACAAACCCATCTACTCAGCAAATGTTTACTGAACACCTCCAAACTCAAGGGGGCTAGGTAGAGAATATTACAGCTCTCTACTGCATAACATAGAGGGGAACGCTACAGGAAAACTGTGATGGAAATTCAGTATTCTTTCAGCTTCATGGGAAATAATTGGTGGGGAATCAAGGAATTCAACCACTGATGTAAGTGCCCAATCTTTGAAAGGTCCTCTCCTTGTCAATGGCATATAAAGATGAATTGGACACTGCCCTACCACAGCTCACCATCTGACAAGGAGATAATAAGCATGAGAGGAGGTGACCTGAAGAAAAAGGCATCATAAGAGAGACTTATACAGCCATGTGCAACAGCATTGTGTGCAAAAGCCAAAAAATGAAAGCCAATGAGCATCCCTTGACAGATGTATAGATAAACAAAATGTGGTAAACATATACAATGGGATGTTATTCTGTCATTAGGAAGGAAAGTATGATGCATGCCACAACATTGATAAACCTTGAGGACATTAAGCCACATGAAATAAGCCAGTCTTAAAACCATAAATCCTGTGTCAGTCCACTTGCATAAGTACCTACAACAATCAGATTCAAGGAGACAGCATAGAATCATGGTTCCTAAAGCCTGGGGGAAGCTAAGAATGATTTTTACATTTTTTAATAGTTGGGAAAAAATCAAAGGTAAAATAATGTTTTGTGACATGTGAAAATTATATGAAATTCAAATTTCAGTGTCAAGATCCCAAGAACTCAAGAAACTTCTTCCATAAGGACAGGATTACATAATTGCCTCTCAACTTAGCCACACTAAGAAAATGGTATAATGCTCCAGGACAAAGTTATAGACAGCACTCAGACGAGGTCAGTGAGGTAGGTGGCAGCTATGGGAATGCTCCCCTTGGTCTTCTGGCCACAGGAGGAAGTATAACCGACCACAGACTCAGCTGCTGCATGCTGAAACCCCTGGACACCTCTGTGCTGAGGCCACACTTCCATGGGCCACTCCCTGCTGATTACTGGGTACGGAAGGAATCCCAAGGCAAGTCCATTCCTAAGAGTCTGTGAGACCTGACTGATTCAAGGACTTCCCTGCTGCCCTGCAGAGCCTGCTCTGGCTGCATAAACCTTAGGCTCCACCCAGCCCTCAGCTCCTTCTCCTTCACTTGGGGTCACACTTGCATGGTGATCTGGTATCTCTAGGCCTTTCCCAGCTTCCTCCACATTTTTGTTCAAAGATCTTTCACCTGATTGCACATTAATTCAATCTTAACATCTGCTTCTAGGGAGATCAGGACTAATATTCCTGCCACCAAAAATTCCATGTACCTATATCCTCTTGCAAAGCCTGTGTTTATTGTGCCCCTCTTCCCATAATCACCAGAACATGAGTTTTTCTCATTGTTTTCATACCTAGCCCCACCCCTATGTCCAGATGAGTATTAATTTATACAGATTCTATGTACAGTGGAAATATATTCTTAAATATTCCACAATGGGGAAGAGCAGATTACCTCCAGCAAGGATCTTGGTATTTAATAGGTAAGGAAATACTGAGGGAGAGGTATATCATTTTGCTTTATCCTGGAATAATTAAACCTTTAGATCTGCAATGCTTTGGGGGGTACCCATTATAATCCCTCAATTCTGACCAAGCCACACAAACCAGTTGTGGTGGCCACAGAAGTACACTACCCACATCTCAAGGATGCTTGCCAGGAGAAGCCCAGACACCCGCTGTTTCCTGTGGTAGAACTTCAGAGTCCTCTATGGTCCAGCCAAGGCCAGGCTCTCCTTGTGTAGCTCCCAGACAATGGCTGCACAGGCACTCAGGCCTGACCACTTCTGTCAAATATAGGACACTCTGCTCTGGAGATCTCCATCAGTATAGTGAGGATTACCCAGGTTGACTCAGCAGAGAGAAGCTATTTCTACCCAAAAGTCCTTTCTTCCCCATCACCTACCCCAGGGATCAGATCTTCACAGTGGTCTGAAGGCTCCAGTGAGACTGAGCCCCAGAGACAAAGTACACCTCACCCAATCTTTCTCAGCAAAACCATGTTAGAGGCAGGGACAGAATGCACATCTTCAAGCTCTGGGTACAGTGCTGCCCTCATGTCACGATACCTGCATACCTGAGTTGGTTTGTGGCTCACGTGGCCAGCCAAACACGAACAGATAGACTGCCAGGTTGTTCACTAGGTGTTCAGATAGTCAATTCCACGTCCTCATCTCCATTTTCCATACTATAAAATTGAGAGAGCACCTGCCTCACATCAGGAATAAAATACTCCTTGAACCAGGAATAAAAGTCATAAATAATACAGAATCATGCACTCAACTTTCACTTATCAGGGCAAATGGATGGGCGCACTGGTGCAGACACATGGTCTGGGTCTTCTGTGTCTGCCAGAACAACACCAAGACACAGAGATCAGAGAGACAGGGGACACAGGAGAGTTGGGAGGGAGGCCCGGCAAGCCTTGGGGAGCAGAGCCAATCCGGGCCAGCCCTCTTAATCCACACCCTTTCAAATGGAAGAAGAGCAAGTGAGCCACAGACACATGAGTTTAAAGTACATGAAGAGACAGATGTTCAAGTTCACTCAAAACTATAGCAACACAAAATGAAACTAATGATAAAATAGCATTATAAATTCAAATTAGTAGAGATCAATATGCGGTACTGGTATGGATGTACAGAAACACTCAATTAGTACAATTGAACTGTTGACATTTTTCCAAAGGACCATTTCTATTAAAATGTAAAGCGCTCAGACACTTGCACCCAGCTATCCCACCTCTAAGGCTTCCTAACACAGATCTATCTGCCACAGAATGGCCATTGCAGCAGAATTGGAAATAGCCAATCACTAGAAATAAACTCAGTGTCTATCATTAAAAGAAATGTTAGGGGTTAGGGCTATAGCTCAGTGGCAGAGAGCTTGCCTAGTATGTGTGAGGCACTGGGTTCGATCCTTAGCATTACATAAAAATAAACAAATAAAAAATAAAGGCATTCTGCATCTACAACTACAAAAAAAATTTAAAAAGAAAGGTTAGAGAGATTATAGTTAATATTTATGATAATATGTTAATATAGTTAATATTTATGATAATAAAAGGTGCTAAAATGGAATGATCACTATCTGACCACAACACAAAGGAAGATGCAAAAGTGGGTTACTATTTTCTAAATAAGTACATACATATAAATGCACATATATATGCATAAGCTTAAAGATGCAGAAAATATTTTTGGAAGTAAACAAAGAAACTGATTGAAAGTAGCTACTATTCTAAGAAGGGGCTGAGAGCAAAAAAGAGTTTTCACTGCATAAACTTTAGATCCTATTATACTATTTTGTCTTCCGTACTTGAAAAAAAATTGTTAAAATGGTTTTCTCCCTATCACACTGCTCGCGGCAGCTAAAGTCAAAACAATATAAATAATAACCAACATGTAATCAGCAATTTACACTCCATACAACACCATTTCTTTGATGCAGACAGAAAGGAATAATTTCTACCCCCATTTCTCAAGTCAGGAAGCTTGAGTCAAAGGGAGTTGGTGAATTGCCCAAGGTCATTAGAGAGCTCATCTGGAGGAAACTCTCTTTGCTTTAACCATGACTCCTGTCCACATCTTGAAAGAAAGAAGTGGTAGAAGATAGATTCTAGTCTCCAGGCTTCAAATCCTGGGATCTTTTCTCTCCACATCTCCTTCTGCCTCATAAGGAAGAAAAACTGTAGGCTTCCAACTTATAAAGCAACGATGAAGTTTTAAATAAAGGTAAGAAATAAATGTTTGGCAAATACAAGGGGTAGGGGTCACAGAGGTCTTAGACTCAAGAAGGTGTCCTGGGATATCAGCAATGCATGCTCCTCAGGGGAGCATCCACGGTTTAACAACCTATTAAAAAGTACTGTGAAAGAGCATGAAGTGAGGCAGATGTGCACCATACGTGATATGCTCATTGTGGCTTGGCACTGTATGTGTATATATTACATATGTGGCATGTATCAGTGGTCTTCCTGGAGTGTTCAGATGGACTTTTCAAGTTCTTTGTGAGTTTTAGTCTTTTCCACATTTTAGTTTCCTGTAATGCTATGGTTTGGATATGGTCTCAGTGCATCCCCCAAGGTTTTGGCATTGGAGTTTTATCACCATTGTGAAGTGTTCAGAGGGCTGAATTTAATCCAGCTGCCTTTGGGAGGTGATTAATACTAGAAAAGGTGGTGAGGGTGGAGCCCCTGGTGGCTGCATAAGAAGAGGGAGAAAGACTAGAAGAGAGATCTAGACACACATACACACATATACTCCCTGTCCCTTGGCTCATGTTACCTCACGCTGCCTTAGGGCTCCACCAGCATGAAGGCCATCACCAGACACAACCCCTGGACCTTGCACCTCCCACACCGTGAGCCAAGATAGACCTCTTCATAACGCAGCCAGTCTGTGGTACTGTGTTATTAGCAACAGAAAGCAGACAAATACACATAATAGGCACATGTTATTTGTATGACTTAGGAAGACATTTTTTAAATCATGGCAATACACTGACTCAGGATTAAAAGAGACTTCCATTGAATCCGTGCGTAAGGGAGATGTGCGACCCCTGGCTGGAAGTTGAGGGTCCAGAATTATACACACGTTGGCCAGCATTTTTAATCCTTTGGCTCTCTAATACTGGAGTCAATTTTAGGGAGTGGGAGTGCTGGAGATTAAACCCAGGGGTGTTCTGTCACCAGCCACATTCCTAGCACGTTTTGTTTTTTATTTTATGACAGGGCTCCCGATTCCCCTGCCTCAGGTTCTTGAGTCACTGGGATTACAGGCTTGCGCCACCGTGCCCAGCAGGATTAAAGTCTTTCAACAGGCCTTCAACATCCTGAATCGCCATTTCCATTTCACAAGGTCAGCTTTTCATCTGAGGACTTGTGGTCAGCTCTCTCCTGGTTAGGAGGCAGAGCTGGTGTCAGCATGTTAGCATGTTACAGCACTGGCCTTCCCTTGGGGTACAAGGGGTGTTCATTCTAAGCAAAGTGCTTTAAGAGTAACTTCTCTAACCTGGTCCCTTTTGCTAGCAAGGGAGCCCTCCTCAACCAAACTTCAGCCAGGCTCCTCAGAGCTGTCCTCTTGCCTAAACCTTAGCCTTGTTCTCCTGAGGCTATTTTTAGCAAGAATCCTTTAAAGCCAATTTAGCAAGAACCCCCACCCTTGAAGTTTTCCTTTTCTTTGACCCCTGATACCTAACCAAGTTCCTCTTAGTAACTTTCCATCCTCTCCCTCACCTTGCCTATCCTGTTGGCTATAAATCCCTGGCTGTCCCTTCTGTATTAGAGTCAAGTTCAATCTCTTTCCCTTCTTACAATGTTCTTCACTCCTATTACAACAGTGTTTTGATTTTTTGCTCTGGGTTTGTTGTTATTGTTGTTGTTTATGGTGCTGAGGGTTAAGCCCAGGAGTACTCTACCACTGAGCCACATCCCTAGCCCTTTTTATTTTTTTATTTTAATCAGGGTCTCACTAAGT
This sequence comes from Geosciurus inauris, assembly GCA_004024805.1. Lineage (NCBI taxonomy): Eukaryota > Metazoa > Chordata > Mammalia > Rodentia > Sciuridae > Geosciurus > Geosciurus inauris. Next base: position 159,563 of record PVHX01000568.1, on the reverse strand, counting down.
TGCTGAGACTGGCCTTTAACTTGCTATGCTCCTGCCTCAGCCTCCCAACTCATTGCAATTACAGGTGTGCCTACTGCACCCAGCTGCAAGATCTTGAATAAAGTTGTCCTTTCAACAAGTTCCCTGTGCAATTTCTTTTTAACGCTACTCAAAATGAGGGCTGAACTCCAACAGCAGCAGTGTCACTTGGGAGTGTGTTATAATACAGAATCTTAGACCCCACCCCAGACCTGCTGAATCGGAAGTCCCACTTTAACAAGACCCCAGGTCATCTGTCCAACATTAGAGTCTAAGAGGCACTGAAACTCTACTGTACTCAGTAGAGTCTAAGAGGCACTGAGATTACACCTGTAATCTCAATGAGTTGGGAGGCTGAGGCAAGAGCATAGCAAGTTCAAGGCCAGTCTCAGCAACTTAGTGAGACCCTGTTCAAAATAAAAAAAATAATAAAAGAGTATCAACATGGCCCCAGGTCCTTCAATCACAGGGCACTTAATTATATATTTTGGAGGCATCCCCTGTGGAACCTGCCACTCACGTCGGCTGGGAGACTGGGGCCCTTGGGCCCTGTGTCCTAGCTCTCACCCTTCCAGCCTCTCTTCCTCCTCTGGATTCCCCTTTTTGCAGGTTCTGCCTCCAGCATGAGTTGTCAGCCATTCCTGCCTCTCCAGCTGCACAATCTGGGGTGAGCGGGATTCATCCTGAGGGTGGGGTTGGGGAGTATAATAAGAAGCCCTCACCAAGCTCTGTCCCTGGGATAGTTTCAAAAGGCAATCAGACTTTCACCACACCAAGATTAACTTCTCATTGGTATATCCTCAACCAGTGTCTTTCCCTTATTCCACCCTGATTGTAACAAAGATGCTCTTCTATTACACCCCTGGGGAGCTAGGATAGGGCAATGGGACTTGTTTGGCCAGGCATGTGCCACAGATAATCTTTTTATCTAATGAAGCTAGATGTGGGGGAAAACCCAAGCCATCTATTTAGTGCCAAGATGCCAAGCAAGCCTGGACTAGGGCCACCAGAACATGCTTACACTAAAATTCAAATTTATCTTGTGCCCTCATCTTTCACCTGGCAATTCATCTCTGGCTCTCTGGAGAAACTTCCATGCTCACAAGTGGGAAAAGAACCCCCTTTCCTCTCTCCTGAATGGGATAGAGATTTTTCTGGGCAGGTTTGCCCTTCTACCACTCCTCCTATATCTGAAGTAAACAGGCCTCTTATGGGGAAAGAAGAGAGAAGTCTAAACTTGAGTGTTAATGGAAAACACTCTAACAGAGGAAAAGGTGATTTCATCAATGTACAACTCTTTCAAAACACCCTCTTTTAAGCCAGTCTTGAAATGTTTCATTTCCTGATCAGGAAGTACCATGAAATCACTTAAGTTTTCTAAGATCTAGCCAAACAAACTCTTTCCTGATGTTTCTTATGTTTCTTTTTGAACTCCAAGAAGGTCAGATACACCCAGTGACAAAATGTGGTCCTTCCCATTTTCCACTCCTCACTCCACCACCTGCCCCTCATCCTTACCTGGTCAAAGAAAAGGCCTCTCTCCTCCAAACCAAGTGGCTGGCTTTTACCTCCCTGAGAGTTCTGTTCCTATCTGTTCTTCTGCTATGGTTGTGTGTGGTTTATGAGTTTCTGTGGTGTAGACTGTGGGCTTGCTGAGAGCAGGGACCTGCAGCCCAGCAACCCTGACCCCATGCCCTGTGTATGCAAAAGCTCCACAAATGATTTCTGAATGAGCCCTGTGTAGCTTCCTCTGAGCCTAAAAACGAGCTCCTAGCTGGACTCCAGTCTGACTGCTAGACTGTGATTGAAACTAAAAATGAAATGCCATCAGTTTGGTCCAGAATCCCCACCAGGGCTGCAGCTACAAAAACCACAGACAACACTCGTTACAGTACACTCTCAAAAGGCTTTCCTTGGCCTCTGAATGTACCGGTGCTTTTGAAATTGATACAAGCCCTTCCATGCCTGCTGGGTTCCATTTTGTAATCCACTGCAACCATTAATAAGAACTAAAAAAAATTGACTCTCATAAGCTACCACTTTAGCCACTTTCTTATTAAGAACCAGGAATGGCCCCAGGAGGTGAGACCTCCAACCTCTCAGGCAGGAGAAAAATACAAACCTTTCATGCTCCTTTTTCAGACTTGTGGAGCCCGTGGTGGGAACGCCACCAATCACAGCCAACTGCGAGATTCCACACCGTTCAGGAGGAGCAGCCCGTGGAATGAAACTTCAGTGCATAATAGCCAGCACACTGAAGATTCCACACTCTCCCTGCCGCTGTCTTGGGTCCAGCTGATGCCCTGTAGCCCAAGGAGACTACGATGATCCTTGAAGGCATTCCCACCGCCAGCTTAAAGAGCTCATGTTCCCCAAATTGTACATTCCACCCAGCCTCAATGGGCTGCCTTCTCTTTCCAAGAAAGGGGCCCAAGGAGGTGGTCCTGAGGAGAGAAGGTTTCTATCAATGAGGTCAACTTCACTCTTCTCACAGTGTCTCTCTAGGAGTTTACTTACACCCATTATCCACCATAAAAATGTAGTAGCATCCGTTCAGGAATGGATGTTGACTAACTTGTCTTCCTTACATTCACCCCTTGTCATTCTGAGGCTGTCAGAGTCCTTTAATCCACTCCCCTCAAGGATGGCAAGGGTCCCAGGCTACGCCAATCATGATTCCCATAGCCCCAGCAACAGTGGCTGGTCCAAGGAGAGTTTGTGACTCCACTTGGGCTGCCTGGAGCTCTTTCCTGGAACTGGTATGCAGCCAATATGTGAAAGCATCGTGTTCTCCTGGGGATGCTGGGATAGGAGGATGGGAATCTCAGGCTGAACACAGGGACCTACCCCCAGAGAGAAGCCAAACAAATGGCGGAGGACATGAGTTAGGGATGAGAAACAGGAAGACATGCACAAACCTCTGCCAAGATTCTGGATCCTTTAGTTCTTCCCTTGATCTTGTAAGCTACTCTGCTGTTCTTTCCCTCTTTTGCTTAAGCTAAAGTTGGGTTTTTATAGTTTACAAGAAAAGGAGTTATGGCTAACATATTCCTTGACTTTTCTTCCAACTAGCTTAGACACTTGAAGAAAAACAGCCCCCTCATCATCATTTAGGCATTAGGGAAGAGCCAGGATAGAGAGAAGAATGCACAAGCTGAAGATTTACACAATCTCTGTAGAGTGTGGCCATGTCTAGCTGCAGTAAGCTGCCTGAATGACACAGTAAGTGATAACTCCAATCACAATAACAACTAACATTTTGGGACACTCTCAGCTGTGGCAAAGTTGACCCAATCCTGGTCAAAACTCAATTGAAGAGACGTAAACACAGATTTGATCAATTGAGTCAAATATCAAGGAAGAGCTGATCTGAAACATCAGGCAGAATTGACATACAAGGATGCCAACTTGAGAGGGTTAAGATGGACCAAATAAAAGCAATTGAGTTGCCCAAAAGCCTCCAGGAGAAAAATAATAATAAAGCAGACACTTCCCTATAGAAAATAAGGGAGAATACAGGAAGTGACTCATGGTCCCCTCTTCCCAGTGCCCAACTATGGCCACCCCTCTATGTCCTTTTATCCAGCTGATTAGATAATATTCTCACACACATGCTTGACAGCCTTCTTGTTTACTTGAATCACTGGATTTGTTTTCTGACCTGGCATAACAGAAAAAAGAAATTAATTATTTCAAGAGTTGGCACCTAAGGTTTTTGGTTGTTTTTTTTAATTTTGTTTTTAGAAAAACAATTTGTTTCTTTAGAAAAACCCATCTATATTAAAAAACATACTTAGCTAGACTGATTTGCATGAAGAATTTGAGAACTTAAACTTGTCTTATAAGGAGAGAACAATAAATAAACACAGAGGTAAACTTTGCTACTGCAGAAATGATCCAGAATGTTGAAAGTAGACAAAGGAATGTGAAAGGAAAGGAGACGCCATGGCAGGAAGCCAGAGCCTGCTCATTCCCTGGGGTGGAATGGCCACAGGAGTTCTAATCACAGGTGTCAAATCTATACTGGTAACTTTTTATATTTAAGACATGTAAACATCTTCCACATCGTCAATCTTTAATAAAGTCTGATAGCACATGTGTATGGGCAAAAAAGGAGGAAACAAGATGAGCAGTCCATGTAGGCTGGACAGACAGAAGCAGAGAGAACAGTGGTGAGGACAAGATGCACAGGAGCTCAGCAGCAACAGAGACATAGCCCGCAAGTAAGAGAGAACCCCCAGCAGGGCTTTCACAGAGATTTTAGGGAGAACATTGACTTTTTCACAAGATATGGGACAGATGTCTTCAGAGATTCTTCTAAAATCCTACATTCCCAAAGCCCTTTGCCCTTGACTGACTTGAATACTAAACCATATTTTCATGTGACTTATCCACTCACAAAACTTGAACTCTTTGAGGATAGGGTCATGTCTTACCCATCCCAGATCCTGGCACAATGCCTAGTATGCATTTTTTAAATTGAAAATAAACTTTACTTTTTAGAATAGCTCTAGATTTACAGAAAATTGCAAAGCTAGTATAGAGAGTTCCCATAAACCTCACACCCAATTTCCCCTGTCATTAAAATCTTCCATTAACATGGTACATTTGTCACAATTAATGAACCAATATTCACACATTATTATTAACTTAAGTCCATACTTCATTCGGACTGCCTTGGTTTTTACTAATGGCTTCCTATTGTTCCAGAATCCTATCCAAGCCACCATGTTATATTTGGTCATTGTGTTTCTTTAGGCTCATCTTGGCTATGACAGTTTCTTATAATCTCCTTGTTTTTTCTGACTTTGGCAATTTTGAAGTGCTGGTCAGGTGCCTGTAGAATGTCCCACAGTTGGAATTCGGCTGGCGTTTTTCTCCTGATTAGTTCTGGGTTCAGAGAGGAGGACCACAGAGGTGAGCACCCTTCTCACCACAATCATCAAGATGACTCAGGACCACGGATTTTGACCTTAATCACTTGACTGAGGTCATGTTCAACAGTTTTCTTCCCACACAGTCACCTTCCCTAACTTCTTTTTCCATACTTAACTCTTTTGAAGAAGTCATGATGCACAGCCCACACCAAAGAGAGGGCAAGTTATGCGCTACTTCCTTGGGGCCAGAGTATCTACATGAGTTATTTGTATGTTTTCTACATAGAATATGCATTAATCAGCTTTGCATCACTGTGACCAATATACTTGATAAGACCTCAGAGGAGGAAAAGTTTGTTTGGGTTCACAGTTTCAGAGGTTCAGTCCATGGTTGGTCAACTCCATTGCTCTGGGTCCGAGATAAGGCAGCACATCATGGCAGAAGGGCATGATGGAGGAAAATTGCTCAGCTCATGGCAGACAAGAAGCAGAGAAAACTTGAATGCAAGGATTCAGGCATAATATAACCCCCAAGGGCACATCCCCAATCATGCTCTACCTGCTTACAGTTACCACCCATTCATCCATTCAAATTATTAATCTAGCAAATGGATTAATCCACTCATTAGACTGCAGCTCCCATAATCTAATCCATTTTATCTCTGAATGTTTCTTCATTGTCTCACACATGAGCTTTTGGGGGATATCTTGTATCCAAACCATAACAGGATATTTGTATATTATTCACCCTACTTATTTACTTATTTGATCATGTATTTACATGATAGTAGTTTTATACCTTGGGTTAGAATCTAAAACTACTTTATTTTATCAATTGAACTGTTCCAGATTTGTCCACTGGGAGTGCTCTCATTTGGCTCCTATGTCTCTTTGACATAGTGCCATCATTAGAGCTTTTGGAGGTGGTATTTTTGGGTTTTTTGTGGGGGAGGGGTGCAGTTCATTATTGTTGCTTTGCTTTTTGCTGGTACTTTTTGGCACACAAGATGCTGCAGTTTTATCTGGTATATTTCCTGCCCCAAGTCTTAGAATCCAAAAAGACCTAATTTCTTGTACTGGAGAATGGTGCTAAAACCATGACCTTGGTACTAGCTATACTTGTTACTGGGATGTTGTTTCTACTAGGAAACAACTGACCAACAACAGCTGACCAAGCAGAAATGAAGGAAGATTCCTATTAGGTCTACATCTTTGCAAGCCATTGTTACTACCAGGTATCTTGCTTTATTGTTGTTTTTAAATTCTAACCACTCTAATAGCTGTGTAGTAGAATCTCATTGTTCCATTTGGAATGCCCTAATGACAGAATATGTTTGCATATTTTCATATAGTTACTTTTCATGTACATGTTTATCTTCTTTAGTGAGATGACTTTTCAGATTTTTTCAACCATTTTTAAATCAGATTATTTATTTTCTTATTTCTGAGTTCTAACAATTCTCTGAAATCAGACGTGTGTTTTGCAAGTATTTTCTGCCAACTCATGGCTTATCTTTGCATTCTCTCAATGGTGTCTCTTAAAAGTCTGGTTTTTCAGCCTTCATTCATTTTAATGAAGTCCAGTTTATCAATTTTTTCTTTCATGGATCATGCTTTGGGTATTGTATCTAAATTTCATTGCTAAGTCAAAGTCACCTAGATTTTTTTTCCTATATTGCCTTTGAGAAGTTTTACAGTTCTGTGGTTTACATCTAGATATATGAGCCACTTTGAGTTACTTTTGTGAAAGGTGTAAGGTCTGGGTATAGATTGTGTTAGGTGGTTTAAGGCAGCTAAGGAAAACAAAACACCAGGCTGCCCACATGCATGAGAGAACAATCAATCAAACACCAGCAGGCAGGCAGTGAAGACAATTCATGACTTCATGACTACCATCAATCAGCCAGTCCCCTGACCAATCCCAGGAGGACACGGGACTCCCCAAAACCTCCCTTTCCTGTCCCAAGGCCCCCTTCCTGCCCAAAGCTTCCCTTTCTTGTCCCAAGCCCTCCCTTTCCTACCCCAAACCCATAAAACTTTCAAACCAGCTGAGCCTGTGCGCAATTCTCCCAGACCCGCTCTGTTGGACAGGGGAGTCTCGCCCAGGAGCGTATATCAATAAAGCCTCGCTCAGCAGTTTTAATTGGCCTCCTTTCAGTCATTATTATCTGACCTTACAGATTGGCCTTCTTATTTGGCTTTCATTTTGCATAGAGACATTGAATAGTTCTGGCACTATTTGTTGGAAATACTAACCTTTTTCCATAAAACTGTCTTTACTCCTTTGTCAAAGTTTGATTCACTATATTTGTGTCAGTCTATTTCTGGACTCTCAGAGTTGTCCCACTGACCCACTTGTCTATTCTTTCACCAGTGCCTCTGTCTTGTTACCATAACTTTGCCGTAAGTCTTGAAGTTGCTTAGTGTTAGTCCTTTGACTTTGTTCTTTTCCCTCAATCTTGTGTTAGCTAATCTGGGTCTTTCATCTCTACATATAAACTTCAGAATCAGTTTATTAGTATCTACAAAAGAGGTTGCTGGGAGAAAATTCACAACATGATGGCCTAGATGGACATTGCATTCCTAGTCACTCCATGACCTGGGTTTAAAGCTGTGGGAATACTGTTTCTCTGCAAGCTATTAGAGGACCCCCAACAGATGCTCCCATGCAAGAATTCTGACCATGTGCCCTCATGGGTCTCTAGGCCTCAGCATTTTTGCAGGACCCTGGCCACTCACCCACACAGGACCTCCTCCCATGCAGGATCACCAGCATAAGCACCCACACACCACACAGGACTCCTGGTCACCCACCCACACAGGACCCCTGGTCGATGCTCCCACGGAGGACCTCTAACTGTAGCTCCTGTGTGGACCCCTATCTACCAGCGTGGGGCTCCTCCTTTTGCCTCCATCTGGGGACACTACAACCATAGTTCCCTTCATGTGGTAGCCTGCACTTGGGGATACCAGACAGGGTCTGGAGACAGTCACCTGCCACAACACTGGACGCCACAGAGCTGCATCTCCAAACACGTTGCCCAACACCACAGCCCACCCCAACACCCCATCTCCAAAAGCAGACACCTCCATCTTGGGACACCTTTGTCGCCATCTTGGATTATCTTTGCTACTGCCATCACCATCTTTAGATGGGGCAACTCCCAACTGGGGACATCAGCTGGAGCTCAGAAGCAATATCAAGGTATAGTTCCCCCATTCACCCCTCTCCCCTGAAGCCATTAACCCAGCATAGCGCTTGCAGCTACATGGCCGGTCAGTAGCTCACAAAGCCTGCTCCTGAACTGCCCAACACAAAACAGCTCTCTGCGACAGGTGTGCAGGCCCCAAAGCACAGCCCACAAGACCTCCAGAGAGAGAGGTTCCTGACTGGGAAGTTTCAGAAAGGGAGGGGTGAGAGAGATACAGTTTAGAGACTAAATTAGAGACTAGGAAGTATGAGTTCTATAGGAGATATAAGGAGATAAGGCCAGGTGCTCACATCACACAAGGGACCCCAAAGGAGATCCTTGGGATGGAGTCTTCCCACAGGGACTGGCAAGCACTAAACCCCACCTCCAGGAGCTCCACCTCTAAGGCCAACCCACACACCCTAAAAACTTGCATCATCCTGAGGGTGGGGATACCAGCAAACAACAGACAAACCCACCTACTGGGTGAGAGGGGAAGCAGAAAAAATATTGAATTCCAACAGAAACAATCCTTTTTATTTACCTTGAGATTTTTTTCTATTATCTTTTTTTCCTTCTTTTTCTTCTTTTTTTTCTCTCTTTTCCCACCCTCACATCCCCAACATTTGTGAAACCAAGTATTTTTCATGCATTAGGCTATTGAGGACTGGTATATCTGATTAGTATATCACAGTCATATTGTATATTCTTTTATCTTCTATTTTTACATTTTTTATTTTTCTTAATTGTTATGTTTGTTTGTTTCTTGTACTCTATTTTCTTCCTACTTACTTGTCTTCCCCAAATCTCTTTTTCTTTTCTCCTGCTACAAAATCAACTTCTTTTGATTCCTCCTTCACATTCTCTAAGATCTAATAACTCTATATCCTCACTTCCTACTTCCCTAACATCTCATCCTACACCCCACCCTCAGTTCTCTCTTTGTCCACCAGCAGAAACAATAGACCCTTTTGCAAACCTACTGTTTATATTGTCCATACTAATTTTACTCCCCATTTCTGTATATTGTGACAACACCATAAATGTCCTATTAGGAGCTACTTGATTTAAAGCTGTATATTGTTTGTAGTGGGATCTGTTGATATTGATCTTCCCCTTAAAGGAGAGGTATTGAAACCCTGCAGGGAAACTATAAGCCTATAGGGTAGAAACTGTAACACCTCAGATCTGCAGTGCTATAAAGGAAGACACATGAAAAACATGAAAAACACTTTTTCCTTTGGGAGAAAGTGCCCCAAACAAACCAATATACTATATTACTGGAATCCATGGTCAGCACAGGAGAAGAAATGTCAGAGAAGGAGTTCAAGATATAACTAATTAAAATGTTATGTGAATTACAGGATGATATAAGAGAGCAAACACAGGCAGCAAAAGATCATTTTGATAAAGAGCTACATAGGCAAATACAGGAAGCAAAGGATTACTTCAATAAGGAGATAGAGATTCTGAAAAAGAATCAAACAGAAATTCTTGAAATGAAAGAAACAACAAATCAAATTAAAAACTCAATAGAAAGCATCACCAACAGATTAGATCACTTGAAAGATAGAACCTCAGACAATGAAGACAAAATATATAATCTTGAAAATAGAGCTGATCACACAGTGAAGATGGTAAGAAACCATAAGCAGAGCATCCAAGAACTATGGGATAACATGAAAAGATCAAATTTAAGAATTATTGAGATGAGGAAGGCATATAATTTCAAACCAAAGGAATGAACAATCTATTCAATGAAATAATATCAGATGTTTTTCCAAACATGAAGAATAAATTGGAAAATCAAATACAAGAGGCTTATAGGACACCAAGTGTACAAAATCACAACAGATCTACACCAAGGCACATTATAATGAAAAGACCTAGCATACAGAAGGAGAGAATTTTAAAAGCCACATGAGAAAGGAATCAGATTACATATAGGGGGAAACCAATCAGGATCTCTGCAGATTTCTCAACCCAGATCCTTAAAGCTATAAATGCCTGGAATAATATATACCAAGCTCTGAAAGACAATGGATGCCAGCCAAGAATCTTATATCCAGCAAAATTAAGTTTTATATTTGATGATAAAATAAGAACCTTCCATGATAAACAAAAGTTAAAAGAATTTATAGCAAGAAATCCTATACTACAGAAGAACATTCTTGGCAAAATATTTCATGAGGAAGAAATGAAAAACAACAATGAAAATCTGCAAAGGGATGAACTACACTAAAGGAAAACCCAATCAATGGAGAAATGAAGTCAAGTTAAAAAACAACAATAAACCAAAATGAACAGGAATTCGAACCATATTTCAATAATAATACTGAATGTCAATGGCCTAAACTCATCAATTAAAAGACACAGACTGGCAGATTGGATTTTTAAAAAAGGCCAACAATATGCTGCCTTCAAGACTCATCTCATAGGAAAAGACATCCACAGACTGAAGATAAAAGGATGGGGAAAAATATACCACTCACATGAACCATGTAAACAAGCAGGAGTTTCCATCCTCATATCAGATAGAGTGGACTTTAAATAAAAGTTAGTAAAAAAGGATAAAGAAGGACATTTCATGCTGCTTAAGGGTATCATACATCAACAAGATATAACAATCATAAATATCTATGCCCCAAACAATGGTGCATCTATGTATATCAAACAAACCCTTCTTAACTTCAAGAAACAAATAGATCATAACACAATAATACTGGGTGAGTTTAACATACCTCTCCCATGACTAGAAAGATCCTCCAAACAAAAACTAAACAAGGAAACTATAGAACTCCATAATGTGATCAATAATTTAGACTTAACATACATATATATAATATATCCATCAATCAATGAGCTAATACACTTTTTTCTCAGCAGCACATGGATGCTTCTTCAAAATAGACCATTGTTATGCTACAAAGCAATATACTTTTTTCTCAGCAGCACATGGATCCTTCTCCAAAATAGGTCATATGCTATGCAACAAAGCTAGTCTTAGCAAATACTAGCTAAATACAGATACTACCCTGCAGTCTATGTAACCATAATGGAATTAAATTAGAAATCAATGATAAAATCAAAAGTAGAAGATACTACAACACCTGAGACTAAATAATACGCTATTGAATGACACATGGATAACAGAAGACATTGGGAAGGAGATAAAAAATTTCTTAGAGGTAAATGAGAACTCCAATAAAATATATCAAAATCTCTGGAACACAATGAAGGCAGTGTTAAGAGAAAAGTTCATTGCATTAAGCTCATTCATTAAAAGAAGAAAAAGTCAACCTGACACTGCATCTCAAAGCCCTAGGAAAAGAGGAACAAACGAGCACCAAAAGAAGAAGGCAAGAAATAATTAAAATTAGTGCTGAAATCAATGAAATTGAAACAAAAGAAACAATTCAAAAAATTGACAAAACAAAAAGCTGGTTCTTTGAAAAAATAAATAAAATTGACAAACCCTTAGCCACCCTAACAAAAAGGAAATACCACAACAGACTCTATTGAAATACAGAGGATAATTAGAAACTATTTTGAAAATTTATATTCCAGTAAAGTAGAAAATCCTAGTAGTAGAAAAGACACCAACAAATTCCTAGAGGCATATGACCTACCTAAACTGAACCAGGAGGACATATATGACTTAAGTAGATCAATTTCAAGCAAGAAAATAGAAGATGCCATCAAAAGCTTACCAGCCAAGAAAAGCCCAGGACCAGACAGATTCTCAACTGAACTCTACAAGACCTATAAAGAAGAACTAACACCAATACTCCTCAAATTATTCCATGAAATAGAAAATGAAGGAACTCTTCCAAACTCATTCTACACAGCTAGTATCACCCTAATACCAAAACCAGACAGAGATACATCAAAGAAATAAAATTTGAGACCAATATCCCTGATAAATATATATGCAAAAATTCTCAATAAAATTTTGGTAAATTGCATACAAAAACATATTAAAAGAATTGTGCACCATGATCAAGTGGGGTTCATCCCAGGAATGCAAGAGTGGTTCAACATACAGAAATCAATAAACGTAATCCATCACATCAATAGACTTAAAAATAAGAATTATATGATTTTATCAATTGATGCAGAGAAAGCATTGGACAAAATACATCACCCTTTCATGTTCAAAACACTAGAAAAACCAGGGATAGTAGGAATATACCTCAACATTGTAAACACAATCAATGCTAAACCCAAGGCCAACATTATCCTAAATGGAGAAAAATTGGAAGCATTTCCTCTAAAAACAGGGACAAGACAGGGATGCCCTCTTTCACCACTCCTATTCAACATAATCCTTGAAACTCTAGCCAGAGAAATTAGACAGACAAAAGAAATGAAAGAGATACGAATAGGAAAAGAAAAACTCAAACTATCATTATTTGCCAATGACATGATACTATACTTAGAGGATCCAAAAAGTTCCACCAGAAAACTTCTAGAATTAATAAATTAATTCAGCAAAATAGCAGGATATGAAATCAACACCCATAAATCAAATGCATTTCTATACATCACTGATGAATCCTCTGAAAGAGAAATTAAGAGAACTACCATATTCACAACAGCTTCAAAAAAAATAAAATACTTGGGAATCAATCTAACAAGAGAGATGAAAGACCTCTACAATGAAAATTACAGGACACTCAAGAAAGAAATTGAAGAAGACCTTAGAAGGTGGAAAGATCTCCCATGCTTTTGGATAGGCAGAATCAATATCATCAAAATGGCCATATTACCCAAAGCACTATATAGATTAAATGTGATTCTAATTAAAATCCCAACATCATTCCTTATAGAAACAGAAAAGGCAATCATGAAATTCATTGGAAAAATAAGAGACCCAGAATAGCTAAAGCACTACTTAACAAGAAGAGTAAAGCTAGATGCATCACAATACTAGACCTTAAACTATATTACAAGCTATAGTAACAAAAATGGCATGGTATTGGCACCAAAATAGACATGTGTACCAATGGCACAAAACAGAAGACACAGTGACAAACCCACATAAATACAGTTATCTTATACTAGACAAAGGCTCCAAAAACATACATTGGAGAAATGATAGCCTCTTCAACAAATGGTGCCAGGAAAACTGGAAATCCATATGTGGAAATCCATTTGCAGCAAAATGAAATTTAACCTCTATTTTTCACCATGCACAAAACTGAACTCAAAGTGGCTCAAGGGCCTATGAATTAGACCAGAGATCCTATACCTAATAGAAGAAAAAGTAGGCCCAAACCTTCATCATGTCAGATCAGGCCCTGACTACCTTAACAAGATTCCTAAAGTGCAAGAAATAAAATTAAGTATCAATAAATAGGATGAATTAACTAAAAAGCTTCTTCTCAGCAAAAGAAACAATCAATGAGGTGAAGAGAAAACCTACACTTTGGGAGCAAATTTTTGCCACATGCACATCAGATAGAGCACTGATCTCCACAATATATAAAGAACTCAAAACACCTACACCTAACACCAAACAAAACCAAACAACCCAATCAATAAATGGGCTAAGGAGCTGAACAGACACTTCTCAGAAGAAGAAAAACAATTGATCAACAAATATATGAAAAAATATTCAATATCTCTAGCAATTAGAGAAATACAAATTAAAACTACTCTAATATTTAATCTCACCCCAGTCAGAATGGCAATTATTAAGAATACAAACAACAATAAGTGTTGGCAAGGATGTGGAGGAAAAGGCACACTCATACATTGCTGGTGGGACTGCAAATTGGTGAAACCAATCTGGAAACCAGTATGGAAGATTCCTTAGAAAACTTGGAATGGAACCACCATTTGACCCAGCTATCCCACTCCTCATCTACCCTAAAAATACTTAAAAACAGCATACTGTGAGCTAGGTTGTAGCTCAGTGGTAGAGCACTTGCCTAGCATGCATGAGGCCCTGGATTTAATTCTCAGCACCACATATAAATGGATAAATAAGAAATAAAAGTCCATCAACAACTAAAAAAAAAAATTTTAAAAAACAGCATACTATAGTAATGCAGCCACTTAAACGTTTATAGCAGCACAATTCACAAACAGCCAAACTGTGGAACCAACCTAGATGCCCTTCAATAGATGAATGGATAAAGAAACTGTGATATATATACACAATGGAATATTACTCTTCATTAAAAGAGAATAAAATTATGGCGTTTTCAGGTAAATGGATGGAGTTGGAGAACATCATGCTAAGTGAAGTAAGCCAATCCCCCAAAACCAAAGGCCTAATGTTTTCTCTGATAAGTGAATGCTAGTCCATAATGGCAGAGGCATGAGATGAGCAGAGGAACTTCGGATTAGGCAATGGGGAGGGAAAGGTGGGGTCATGGGGATAGGAAAGATGGTGGAATGAGACAGACATCATTACCCTTGGCACATGTATGAAGACACAAATGGTATGACTCTACCTTGTTTACAACCAGAGAAATGAAAAATAGTACTCCATATGTGTACTGTGACTTGAAATGCATTCTGTTGTTTTAAAAATAAATACATAAATAAAGATAAAACTGGTTGCTGGGATTTTTATAGGAATTGCATTGAATCTATAGATCAAGTAGGGAATAAGTGATGCTTTAACAATATTGAATCTTTCAATCCTTGAACATGAGATATCTATTCATTTATTTTAAGCTTTGATTTCTTATTTCAGAGTTTTGTAGTTTTCTACATATAGATTCTACACATTTTTGTTAAATATATCCCCAATTTCATTTGTGGAGTATTATTGTAAATTTTTTTAACTTCCAAATTCCTATTATTAATTTCTGGTATATAGGATAGCAATTGACTTCATATTATCTTGTACCCTATAACCTTTCTATACTCACTTCTCAGTTAAGGAGTATTTTGTAGATTACTTGTGATTTTTCAGTTATGTCATATGAGAACAGAGAGGGCTTTATTTCTTCCTTTACAGTGTATACGTTTTCTTCTTTTTCTTGTCTTATTGCATTATGAAGGACTTGCAGCACAATGTTGAATAGGGATGATGAGAAAAAAAACATTCTTGCCTCACTCCCAAACATAGGAATGGAGCATTCACTTTCTCACTATTAAGTCTGATATTAACTATAGACTCAGAGTTTCCTTATAAAGATGAGGAAGTTCCCCTCTATTCCTTGTTTCCTGAGAATTTTTATCATAGAGAGATGAACCACCAGATCTCCTTTCAAGGGACAACTTGCTGCCCTAGTTAGCAGCTCCATCCAAGCCTGCCTTGGCCACAGAGCCACCCTGCCAATGGCACAATTTTCCTCTGGCAATTCACTTTCAGTGACTGATTGAAGTGCAGTATAAAAACCCAGCCATTTCAGTCTACTGGGGTCAACTTAAACGGATAACATGAAGTCAGTAAAAGCTTTGCTAAACCTACATCAGAGTTCAACTTTTTCCCCTACCCAGCCCCGCTTCTGTTAACAGGTGCTATTTCTCATAAACATCCTGCACACAAAATTCTGCCTTGACGCCTATTGCCAAGAACCCAGTCTGTGACTCCCCTTGCAGAGAAAACATTCTCCATGCATTCCATGAATGTCAGGGCAGCTTTTGTTTTAATACCAGACCATTGTCTACTGCATAGGAGAGAGGGAGAACAACAGCAAAAACATTCCTTCACCCTTTGGTTATTTCTTGAGAGTGCCAACTTCCAATGCTTAGATTCAGGGTCTGTGTATATTTTCTAGTATCACTCTACAGAGGTTCTTCCATGACTCCTCATCCACATTGTAGGGTAATTCAGCCATTAACAGAAAGGCTTCCCTGGCCTGGCTCCCATTCTCAGACAAGTGGGCAGATATTACAACCCACTACAGAAACCCCCAGACACAAGCCCTAGAGCTAACTGGAGGTGTTAGAAAGACAAAATTCAAGCCAGAAACAGTCAGAGGTTGTCCCTTCAGGCTCCAGCCTAGGATTAGATGATACCAAGAATAATACCTTGCATCAAAGAGTAAATGCTCAATAAATATTTGCTGAATGAATTAATGAGCACTGATTTGGAGCTGGGAGTGCTGGCTCTTAGTCTCATTCTTTGGGTACACATTCCATGACTGAAAGCTAACTGTAGAACTATGATATGGGCTGTCTCATTTCCACACAATTTCTAAGCAATCCACACATTGATACTTTATAGATTGAACTCCATAAGTATGACCTTTTTATATCTGTTACAGGTTGGCTTTTTCACAGTAGCGTTGCTAGCCAACCAGTATTTCTGTCTGGGTAGCATCGCCATCTCTGAAGGTAAAGCCATGTTTGTGTAATTATATGAATACTTTATTGCATTTTGTTCTGCAAAACTGAGTGGAGGAAGAAAAATGTGCTGATATCCATGATAAGAAGCATAGATCTCATTAACTTAATACAGTTGAGACGAAGATAGAAATCATTAGGCCTGTGCAAAGTGATAAGTCATTAGCCTCAATCAGATGCTCATTGACTTCAAGCTGGTCAACCCTGTGCTCTATTATTGAGAGACAGAACAAAATGAAAGAACATGTATGAAATGTATAAATCATTGAGGATGATGCCTAAAAGGCAAGGTATAATTAGGATGCTTGAATGTTTTTTATCTCTCTGGTAACAGAACCCACATGTAATCTTGTTGAAGTTTTCTGTTTGACTTTTGCATAAATTTTATGCACAAAACCAGGGGAGTTCTTCAGTTAATGCATGACCTTCCACTCTTACTGAGTTGCTGCATATCCCATTTTAGACAATAAAATCTGTGATTTAGCAATACCAGTTTTTAGTCTGTCATATCTGGAAAACCTTTATTTTTGTAAGTACAAATGTATTGGCAATTTTGTTGTCCTGAAACCGATAGATGAAAACAGGCAGGGACAGGAGTAAGTACAGGCATAGACACAGGTACAGGTGTGGTACAGATACAGGTATTTGTGCCTAGGCACCTTAGCACATTCGTTCTACTGGAAAGCAGTCTATAGGATGGGTGTTAAAAAACACAAAAGAGGAAAGTATGGAAGGGACAATGAAGTAGTGACAAGAAAGGGGGAGAGGTGGTTCCCAGACCCAATTCCAGCTCTTCCTCTAAACTGACCACGTCCCTTTCCTCAGAACCAGACCAGCTGCCTTCTCTGCTTCTCTTCTACCTCTTACCCACCATTCCTTCTGTTGAGGCCACAGCCCAGCTCCCCCAGGGATGTTTATTTTAAAGAGCACTGCACCTGGACAGCTTCGAGCCTGGAGGACAGAAGCCAACCTCCAACCTGGGGCCTTCTTGAGTGGAGCAGTGAGAAGAGGATGGTAGCCTCTGATTCATTTTCAAGAGACAAAATAATAGTCATTTCCATATTTTCTTCAACACTGCAACCTCTATTGTCATTGTGCCCCAAAATTTTGCTGATGACAAGAAAGCATTTCAAAGAACACACAGTAGGAATTTTTTCATTTCAAATTTTACATTCACGATTTTGATGATTTGTGAGAGATCCTGAAGGCCTGTGACATGACGTGATTTGCAGTTCTGCTAAGGCCCTAATTTGAGTCACCTCCACTGGGAGCTAGTGTGTGCAGAACTAGCCATTTGGTGGTGAGAATGTGCCAGTACCTGCATCCTGATACGAGTTTGTTCCTCGCTGCAGCACTGATAATAAATTGGGGTTTTTTTTTTAAATCTTGAGACAAATATTAGGAATCTACCATACACTCAGTATTACTAGGTGTTGGGATTATAATACATTAAAATGCAGAAGGTCCCACAGTGCTACCCCTACTTGACTATCAGAGCCAACTGCAGCTGCCCAGAGTGGTCAAAACCAGATAATCCACCTTTGTTTTAATTCTGCCAGAGCATTAGGCACAATCATTAATAGATCTTTCTTGTCTTCTCACATGAACACTTAGGTGTTATGAAAATATTTTGCCCACCAGTGTCAAGTATTGATGTGCTTTGTCATCTGTAGGGGACACTCTATTGCCTGCCAATGTCTGCCCTCATGTCTTGCTAACAGCCCTTCAATGCTGTCCATGGAAGCAGCAGATCCAGTCCCCACTTCATCTGCTCCCCTCTATGTAAGGGTGGCCCTATGAATCCAAGTCTGGCTAGAGATAGGTAAGAGGAAGCCATCTGGGGACTTCTGGAAAATTCTGCTTCTACACAAAAGGGACAGATATAGGCTAAACCATTACTCCTACCCTTCTCCCTTGAATAAGGACAAGAGGTTCAAACCTCTGGCAGCCTTCCTGCAACCATGAGGCAATAAGCAACAGAGAGCAGTTGGGTTAGGTCTTAAGAGAAGGAATAGTGGCCTGTAGGTAAAAGCAACAAGCAACGGGGAAGGAACTGCCACAGGGACAATGGGCCCTGCCATTCTTGAGCCATTGCCCAAGCATTGCCAGATTTCTTTATGTAAGAGGAAAAAAACAACTGTTCTCTGTAATCCATCATAAGTAAGCACATCTGTTTCTTGTGGTTGAACAAATAGAAATACACCATTCACGCCCAGAATAAAAAAAAAACGCACACAAAATTTTGAACACATGATTCCTAAAGACCTTCTGCCCCACATGCTATGACTGCAGAAGTTAAGAGGCCCTCTGAGTGGCAAGCTCCTTCCCTGGGACCTACTTCTTACTCTGCTAATTGGGGCATAGAGCTGACATAAGAATCCTGCATTTGATTTTCACCACATTTTCTTGAGTGGGATTTATACCTCAAGAGAAAGAAACTTCTATACTACGGTCTGTCCTGATACCACTTCCCGTCTGTCTCATCTTCAGTGTCTCAGGGAAGAGACGGATCCCAAGGAAGGACTGGCAAAGGCTGTTACTGGTTTTCCGAATTGTCCTCAAACAGCGGTCAAGAGCACAGGCCAGTCTACAGACTGGGAAGGGTGAAAAATGAGTGAGTTAAAGGAAGACTGGGCCCCTCTGATCCTGCCATGACTACTCACATGCCAGGGGTACTCAGCTAAGCAGGATCTTCTAGGGTTCCAGTAGCTAGGAATACATAAAGCTCATACTTCCATTCTAAGGGCAGTAAAACTCAGCTCGATCAAGCCAACATTTGTGGAAGCACCTACCACAGTCCAGCTTGTACAAGAGGAGCCAGGGGCATGAGGAGGGATAAGACAGGACTCTGGCCATAAGGAGATCATGCTCTCTGACGAGACCTATGCTCCTTTGATGATAAGCTGGTAATTCTCCATCTTAAGCTTGCATCCAGGTAGCAGTATGATAACTCCATCTTCCCCAGAGTTGCAGAGCTTCTCTGTATTACCAAGCCAGATGCTGTTTACTGCACCTCATGCTGGGGGTGGGGGTGGACGGCTCTTTAACTTACCATTCATCCTCAGCCTTTGCCATTCCACAGGCAGGATGCCCAGCCTAGATGTCAAGTTTTTACAAATAACAATTGAAGCTGTCAGTTATCTTGATGAGCAGCGCTCCAGTGAACGAACAGCATAAATGGGGGGTGAAGTGTTAGCGAGCTAATTTTTTTTCCAGCAACAAGAACAAAGCATCTTTCCAGGGATAATGTATTTACTGTTATTATTTGGTATATAGCACATAAATTGCAAATAATACAAGAGTGAAAATATAAAATTCCTCAGCTTTTCAGAGAGGCAAAGCATATAATCTCTCAGGTTTCAAAATACAGAGATTCACAGAACCCTATTTCTTTCTTTTTGTTTTTTCAGTTTTTGTTTTTCATTTTTCTTTTTCTACTTTTTTGTTTTTTGCCTGATCTTAAGCAGAAAAATCTTAGTGCTTATTTTTCTTGAGTATTTGTATGCTAAAATACAAGGCAGCAAGACTATAAAAAGACCCCAGTGTTTAAGCCTCAAGGCAAAGATGATATGAATTTAAATGATCTACGACATTGTCCTCTCACAAGCTGGAAGGCTCATTATTAAGTGAACCAAAATGTAACTTCTGGTATCCTTTCCATCCCTCCTAGCCTATAAACCCATGACTCCAACAATTTGCCCACTCCTGACCATCCCTTAAAGCCCAACTCAAATGTCAAAATCCCTGTGAGGCCTCCCTTCTCTCTTGCCCAAATGCTAGCATTTATTTTCTCCCAAGGACCATTCATCTTCTGCCCTTCTCATCTGGCCCTTCCAAACAGTGTTCTAATGGTTGCTTGCCTTTCTGCATTTCCCTTTAGTCAGTAAGATCCTGGGAATTGAAGACTCAGTTTATTGACCTTTGTGCCTTGGGGTCCTGTACAATTCCTTGCACATAAAACATCAACAAGAGTTTGGTCATCGGGAAAAAGGGAAGACGACCTTGGGTGGGTGAGCCTCTTGGTGGGTGCTGGTTACTTACACTGCACCACAGAACAGGGCCAAGGGCTCAGGCTCCAGGGTGCCAGCAAAGGGGAGCAGAGAGCCTAGGAGCAGAAGCTCCTCTGCAGAAAACTCAATCCCAGGAAAAAGATTTTCCTGGAATTGTGGATGCAAGAGGCCATGTAGCAGGGTGGGAAGGACAAGTACAGTGACACCAAAAACCAGGACTAAAAATCAAAAGGGGCTTGCACACTGGTCCAGAACAACTCGGGTAGCTTACAGTTTGTAGGTCAAAGTCCCATCTGAAGAGCCACAGTTCTGGCCCCAGCAGGGAGTCTCTGAGCTGGTCTCAAGTTCTTGATCACTGAAAGGAAAATTGCTGATGGAAAAAAAACCCAAACATCCACGTGGTCTGGGTCCCTAACAGGAAGCTTGAACTTTGCAGAGACCTAAAAATTAGATGGCACTGAGGCAGAAGTTAGGCAGGAGGAAGACCCTGGATGAAAGGCAGCAACAAGCAGAAAGCTCTGCTGGTCAGCTCAGAAGTGCCAAGAGCACAGGGCTGGAGAAGAGGTGTGGAAGAACTGATTCTGAAGTGACCAAGCCCTTGCGCATCCTTCTTGAAGCCCAGGCCAGACATACCTGGCCAGATTTTGCTCCTCTCAGCACTAAACTACATGGCTCCTCTTCTAAATTACAGCTTCTCAACTGTCCCAGTTGTCACCTAATCTAATCTAATCAATGTCTCCATACTATAAAAAATCCCAGTAAAGTCAAAGTTCAAAGAACCAAGACAGAAAATTAAGAACAAACCCAACCCACCTGTCACATACAGCACTGTGGTCTGGAATTGCACTTTATGGTTGCAAAGCCCTGCCCTGGAGCTGCTGAAGGTGATATCCATAAACCAGGAGATCGTTAAAATGCAGAATCTCAATCCCCATCCCAGACCTAGAATTAGAATCAGTATTTCAAAAAAAAGCTAAGTGTCTGTTAAATTTGAGAAGCCCCATCCACCCCCCCTGAGCCCTGCCTACATCTCTGACCATAACTTGAAGCACCACTGGGTTCCTGCCATATAGACCAACCTTCCTTTGTCTCCCAAATATGCCATGCTCAGTCTCAGCTTGGGGTCTCTGTCCTCTCTGTTCCTTCTGTCGGGAGCCATGGAACAGTTTTCTTAACATTCAGATTTTGATTTAAGGTCAGCTCTTAGAGAGGCCTTCCTTCCCTCCATACCCCAGCCAAATGAAATAATGGAACCCTCTCAAGTACAGGAGGCAGTTTTACTTCACTGCATGGCACACGGTTCTCCACTTTCCGCAGACACCAGAACCCCTGCAAAAC
Organism: Geosciurus inauris; assembly: GCA_004024805.1. Classification (NCBI taxonomy): domain Eukaryota; kingdom Metazoa; phylum Chordata; class Mammalia; order Rodentia; family Sciuridae; genus Geosciurus; species Geosciurus inauris. Next base: position 137,822 of record PVHX01000568.1, on the reverse strand, counting down.
TCATTAAAACAGATCCCTGTGCCAGAGTTTTGGATTCAGTAGGTCTAGGGTAGAGACTAATTTGCATTTCCTGTAAGCTCCCTGGTGATGCCAATGCTGTTGATCTGGGACCCGCCTTGGAGAATCTCTCGCACTCTCTGATGATATTTTCCTTGACCACTCTTTTCTGTAATGTCATCTCTACTCCACATCTGTTGAATCAGGGCAGGGAGGTTGTGTGCTTCCTTCACCCTGTATCTGCAGTGCATGATTCATAACAGGTACTTTGTTAAAGAATGAATAAATTTGTCATCAATTCTTCTCATTATGAATTTTGTATCATTTGTGTTTTGCTTAATCTAATTTAGCAACAACTTTGCATTCTGTCCTGTGCATATACATAATCAGCCATGAGAGAGTTGTATTTATTAGCCTTATTACAACATAACAAAATATGTAAACCACACTCAGAGTTAACTATATTTTATCTGTCTGTTATTGACAGTATATTTTATGTTGTTGACTTCACTTGTTGGTCTTCTTGAGGACAGAAATTCCACTCCATACATTACTAAGGAAATAGCCCATTCTTTTAAAAATATTAATTCATGGTACCCTTTAAAATTGTGTATGACATCCGCACATATAAAATCAAGAGAGAGAAACAACATTATATATTCATATAGTCATTTTTCATAGCCTTTCAAATAACATTTCTCATACATTGGAATTAAATACATCATCATAAAGTTTAACTGATTGTTATGAATATCTCAGAAGCAACCAGGTTCCTGAATTGCTCATAAAATGATATTTCACCTATCGATCGATTGATTGGATCTTGCCGCCAAGAAGTTCTATCAAGTCACCCGTTCCTCAAATTTACTTATGTAACCAGCAAACTGTCCAGTGCCTCGCTCACCCCTCCACTTGCAGATCACAAGTCCTACAGCTGGAACAGCCATATTTATGAATCTACATACAATTGTATTCATCTGCTTCTCCTGTCACCCGCATCCTCCCTGTCACAACCACTGCCACCCCCACCTTCTTATATAGTTCCCCTGACAGACTCCCTATCACGTGGCTCTCTGTCTCCACCTAGGTCTCATCTTCTCTGACAGTTAGCTCTGTCTTCGTGTCTTTAATGCTGAGGCAGAACTCCTCCCTGCACAGAGGACCACAACTACAAGCCAGGTTTGCAACTTAGGAACCTAGCACTAACTCCACTCCAAAGTGGGTCACTGGGGGAAGCAGAAGACTGGGACCCAGAAGGAGTGACCTTGCTAATTAAGCCAGATTCAAGGTATCTAGAGTTTAGTGTCTGCTGCTGTGGCTCAATGTCAAAGCCAAGGAGCCAGCTTGTAGAATGACAAATTCTCCTTGTCAGAGTGCTGACAGGGGAGGATGGCAGTGTCTCCACTCAAGGGGAGAGGCACTCTCTGTGGCTTCACCGTGTTACAGCTGTTCTTCCTAGGCACCAAAGAGAGCAGGGTCCTTAGAGATGGATCTCCATCACCCTGGCTGCACTTGTGAACAGATTACTAAAAGCACTGACGGAGATGACAATGGGTGTCTGAAAAGGAGGCTTCATCGCAAGCCTCAGGCTGAGACCTGAATCAAGTAGTCCATCAAGTCCATAAGGTTTATTTGATGACTTGGAAGATCAAGCTTCCCTTTGAATTCATATCAATTATAAAACATATTGATTCAATTCTGACTTGAAGGGAATTACAGTGAATATTATTTTTAAACACTTTTCTTCAGTTTTTAGTACAGAAAAATGTATTTTGGTGCATGACCTATATATAAGCATTAATTCTGGCTTTCAGCCCATAATTCCTTTTTTGATATGGGACCTGTTGGCTCACCTAATATAAGTACTCTACTGACTCATTGAGTCATTTCTTTGTGTCCTTTTTTATACTGACAACAATCCCATGAAGTAGGCAGAGCCGGTTTATTTTTTATTATCCCACCCTATGGTTTAAAAACTCAGATTCAGAGAGACCAAGAGACTTGCCTGAGAGCCCAACATGAAGTGTTGGAGGCAGGTCTCCATTTGTGCTGACATGGTGGATCAGGGAAGAAAACTTCATCAGGAAGTCCAGCTACTGACCAAGCTAACCATGAGCACCTCCTGGGAATGGCCTTCTCAGAGGGTTTCTTCAATCAGGTAGTGCTATCTAATAGCTTCCCTCCTCTCTAGGAAGCCTAGAGCTCTGCCTGCTGCCACACAACTCACTGAGATTGCTAAGACTCATTCTCTTTATTTTCAGCTGCAAGAAAAGATCTTCTTCCAACCTAATGGTGCTGGTAACTTCAGCTTCCACTGAAAATGATATTTCCACTGAAAATCTTTGGGGGTTTGTGTAGGCAGAAAAAAAAATTAGATCTTAATTGAGCATTCTCTGTGATGTGTGTTCATCCATGTAAGATGGAAAGGTCCTCTAGCCCCATTCCAGCCTTATCCTTCTTCTGGGGCATGACTAATAGAAAGCTTGATTTCCAGAAGGGGAAACCAGCAGTATAACTCACTGTGGGGAAAGAGGAAACAGGGACTCTACTAGCATCATAAGAAACAGTGGCTGTACCATGAAGCAATAGACACAGCAATATAAAATATGTCTATTAGGATCAAAACTCACCAGCAACAGCATCATGCATTTGTAGAGTGGAGTCACATGCTCCTAGATGGTTGACAAGCTGCTACATACATAATCCAAGGAAAAGAAGCAAGTCCCTAGGAAGGGGAGAAATGGCATGGGCACAGAGAGGATAGGGATGGGAGGAAAAAGAAAGGATATAGAGAAGATGGTTGCAAGGTGGACATGTGGTTGGTCCTGAAAGCTAGGTTTGAAGAATCTAAGAAACTTGAGTATCTGAGAGCTTTTAGAAGACATAAGGGGAGCTATTACCAAATCTTCTACCTATTACCTCAGTTCAACTTGAAAATAAAAGATCATTTTGAATATTCTTTTGGACATTACTTGATTCCCAAGTACTAGTTGCTTAATAATGGACTGGACCACCATCAGCTTCCATAAATGGGGTCGTAGATCCAGTCATGCTTTTACTAACCATCAACCAAGAACCAGGCTCTGTGATGAGAAAGTGAAGAGGATTGATAAACATGACCTTCCTTAGGAAATGCACAGTTCCAGTGCCTCTTCAAGGATAATGTCTATGATAGGCAATTTTATGTGCCAATTTGACTGAGCTAAGGGATGCCAAGAGAGCATCCCTTATTATTACTCCCAAACATTATTCCTGGGAGTGTCTGTGAGGGGGTTCTGGAGGAGATTAGCATTTGAATCAGTAAACAGTAAACAAGATCCACTCTCACCCACTGGGCAGACATCATCCAATCAACCACCTAAGGACCTAAGTAGAACAAATGGCTAGAAAAGGGGTGAATTCTCTCTCTCTTCTTGAGCTAAGACAGCCATTTCTCCTGGCATTGATCACCAGAGGTCCCTGGACCTTTGGACTACAGGACTTACACTGGCAACCCCCCTATCCTGGTTCTTAGAACTCTAGATTCAAACCAGCTCTCCTGATTCTCAAGCCTCCAAATGGCTCACCATGGGACTTCCCAGCCTCCATAATCACATGAGCCAATAATAAATCACCTCTCATAAGTGTCTTTATATATATCCTACTGGTTCATTTCTCTGGAGAATCCTGACCACTTCAATGACCATTCTGTCATAAATTTTTCAATAAACACATCAAGGTTTTACCAAGATAATAGATAGAGATGGCTATAGCAATCAAACCATGAATTAGAAATAAACGTGAAACTTGGGGCAAAACCTTTGAGAACAACTTCTATCACTTCTGAGCACCAAATAACATTCATACAGCATTTTTCACATGCACCATTTCTTTCATACTTTTATTCATATGAATAAGTATGAGTACATGTAAGGTAAGTGCTACTACTATTGTTTTCACAAAAGAAACTGAAGGTCGGGAAATTTAATAAACTTAAGTTCACTTTGCTTTTGCTTTGTCCTGAAATAATACTAAGTAGGGGCTAAGTATCCTGGGCTAACACAACCCACTATGACATGACCCTCCTGGAGAAAACAGCAGGAAACACCAGGACATTACACCATCTTTGATCTGATTAGTATGGAGAGTCCTGTGAAGCTCTGGCTTGACATCTGGATATTCAATCTTTGGTTAATGGTCATTTCAGTTATCAATTCAAATTCTTTCACACTAAATATTTTTTATTATTTTAAAACAACAAAAATTACAAATAAGACACTAATAACACTTAAGTAAATTTTAGAATTTAATGTCACAAGTGAATTCAAGAATTTTTTGAAGAAAAAGTTAATTGAGAAGATGGACTGAGACTATTGAATGTTACAGTTTCTTATAATGTTTTAATTGCTTTATGTTAAAGCAAATGAAGATAATTCTAGTGATACGTTTTTTAGAATTAGAATTATTATTTTTTTCTTTTTAAAAAACCTAATAATATTTATTCTTCACCATGTTTCTTGTGGACATACCTCACTAATTGTTCAACAATGTTCCCTATCAGAGCTTTCTGGGATGGATTCCTGGCACCATTATGATTTGAAGCACTGTGGAATGTTACAGGAGTTTCTCTTCTGCCAAAGATGCTTTCTGAAAGCATGACTGAGAAAAACACGAACACAAAAGAGATGAAAGGGAAACCACAGGGCAGTGGATGTGGGGAAGGGGAAAGAGAAGGTAGAAGTAGTTAGAAAAGAAAGGAGGAAAGAAGGAAAAAAGAGAGCTCTCTCTGGGTTTCCCTCTAATCCTGGCCTTTCCTGTCCTCACTCCACACATCCATACATGACATATCAGAAACATAAACACACACACCTTCTTTGACTCAGCCCCACATGTCTCGCAGGGGATGTACAAATTGGCAACATCTTAATGATCCAAGATATTCGAGAACACAGAATTACAGCCATATAATCCATTAATTTGCAATTTTTTAAGATAAAAATTTTAAAGAGTCTCAGAATGGAATCATTTACAAAAGTAGACAAAAATTATGTTGGTTTATTGGGTGAATGTATGAATGTGTAATAACAAATCCCATCATTATGTATAACTATAATGCACCAATAAAAACAGTAAAAAAGCCAGGAGGAAGTACAGCAGATTATCCGATGCAGAAAGCAATTTACATATATTCACCCAATACACTGACATAATTTGTCCAATATCATTCCTCAGCACTTCCCCTCCTTTCCTTCTCTCTCCTCTGGGTCTCTTTCTTCTACTCTCCCTTTGATTTTCATGAGACACATTCCCACAACTTTCTTTCCCTTTTCCTCTCTAGCTTCCACATAGGGGAGAAAACATATGACCCTTGACTTTCTGAGTTTGGCTTATTTTGCTCAACATAATGGTCTCGAGTTTCATCCATTTTCCTACAAATGACATAGTTTCATTCTTCTTTATGGCTGAATAAAACTGCATTGTGTATATATACCACACTGTCTTTATCCACTCATCCAATGAGGGACACCTAGGCTGGTTCCATAGTTTGGCTAGTATAAATTGTGCTGCCACAAACAAGAATACGCATGTGTTGCTATAATACGGTGACTTTAACTCTTCAGGATAAATACTGAGGAGTAGTATAGCTGAGTCATATGGTGGTTCCATGCCTGGTCTTTTGAGCAGCCTTCATACTTATTTCCATAGTAGTTGTGCTAATTTACAATCTCACCATTAGCGAAAAGTATTCCTTTTTCTCCACATCCTCTCCAACATTTATTATCATTTGTATTCCTGATGGCTGCCATTCTAACTAAAGGGAGATGAAATCTCAGTATAGTTTTCTTTTGTTTTGTTTTGGTACCAGGGATTGAACCCAGGGGCACTTAACCACTAGGCCACATCCCCAATCTGTTTTTGTATTTTATTTAAAGACAGAGTCTCATTCAGTTACTAAGTGCCTTGCTAAATTGCTGAGGCTAGCTTTGAACTCACAATCCTCCTGCCTCAGCCTCCCAAATTGCTGGGATTAAAGGCATGCGCCACCATGCCCTGCTCAGTATAGTTTTGATTTACATTTTCCTAACTGCTAAAGATGTTTAACTTTTTATATATATTTGTTGGCCACTTGTATTTCTTCTTTTGAGAAGTATCTGTTTAGTTCAATTTCCCATTTATCAATTGAGTTACTTGGGTTTTGGTGTTGAGTTTTTTAAAGTTGTTTATGTATTCTGGATATTAATCCTCTATCAGAGGAGTAGCTAGCATGGTATTGGCATAAAAACAGACACACAGAACAACGGTTCATAACAGAAGACACAGAGACACACCCACAAATATGGTCATCTGATCCTTCAGGAAAGTGCCAGAAACATACATGGGGAACAAGACAGTCTTTTAAACAAATGATGCTCAGAAAACTGGTTATCATATGTAGAAGAATGAGCCTAGATCTCTATCTCTCACCCTGAACAAAAGTGAACTCAAAATGGATGAAAGACCTGGGAATAAGACTAGAAAGTATGCAACTTCTAGAAGAAAACTTAGAATCAACCCTACAGCATATAGGCACAGGCAATGACTTTCTCAACAGGACCCCTAAAACTCAGAAAATAATTCCAAGAGTTAATAAATGGGATGGCATCAAATTAAAAAGCTTCTGCATACAAATGAAATAATTTAGAATGTGAAGGGAGAACCAACAAAATTATTTTTTTAAATAATTAAGACATACTTGTTGAGGGGATGGATAGGTAAATGGATGATACACAGAATAGAAAGTCTTACTCATTGAACAGCATGACCCCAACCAGAATTTGCTTTCTGCATGATCATCCTGAACACCCACCTAACCCCTATCCCCTTGGAAATGTAGTGGGATGCCAAAATTTTCTCTGAGGAATATTTTTATGGTTGCCAAGGAAAATAGCATAGAAAATTTTAAACCGAAGCTGCCACGCACTCATGAGTATGTACATGTGTGAACTCACACACACACACCCAGCAACCCACGTACATGGAAGCCACACCTACAACCCTCTCATCCACTGATGTTCAAGAGGAAATGTGAAGTTTGCATTATGGCTCCCACATCCTCAATGGATCCATATTGTATACCTGAACAAGCTGTCAAGCAGCCTGATCACACTGTTTAAAACTCACAATTGGTCATATGTTTCCATTTAATCTAAGAAATAGGGAGGCCCATTCTGGCCAGCGATATGCTATTTATCTGCTTTCCTTCTTGGTTGTCAATGCTTCTGAAAAGCCTGTGCTATAGGCAAAACTCTCTGATTAGGATATCAACTTGCCTTTGAGCAAGAGCTGCCAACTGCCAGCCTGTGCTGAAGGCAGAATGCCTTCACCCTGGTGCAGGGATGGGAAGCCAGAAGCAAGCAGGGAAGAGCCTGCTCCCCCAGGCCACCAGCGCATTAGAGGTGAGGGCCGGTATCCAGCAATGCCCTCTGTGGCAGACAAATTCAGGCACCCTCTAAATCCTCGTTTTTCACTCCAAAAGATAAGCTTTGGTTATATTCTTAACAGTAAAAAAAAAAAATAGGAAGAAAGAAAAGAAAAATTCTGTTATTACTTTTCTCATTTCAAGGTGTATTACATAACTATGTGGATATATATATATATATATGAAATCATGTTGTGTAAGATTGAGACACCCAAAATTACATCATTTAAAGGATGAATGCGCCCTTTCCCTACTCCTTGGTGGGTAAACTTTATGTCATTTTCCCTAGATTTATTCACAGATATAAACACTTTTTTAATATAAAGGGATCCAGCTCTGTGATCAGTTCTGTGGCTTGCTCTCCACTTCAGCAACATCCCAGAGATCATCCAGCATCTGAACATGCAACTTTGCTCCGTTCTTTGTAATCACTGCATGTTCTTGCGTAGAAATATCTGTGATAATTTACCAAGGAGGCTCTAACTACTGACAGGCATGTTGGCTCCAATTTTTTACTCCTGTAAGCAATGCTGGAATCAGCTACATTGTACATAGATCTTCATCAAACATGTGCTTGAGAGTTTGGGTGAAGTCTCCTATAAATGGATTGCTGGGTCAAAAGTTTGTGAATTTTAGAATTTGATTAAGACCAACCACTGCCTTCCCAGTAAGCTCAAACAATCCGTGATTCATCAAGAGCATGTGAGAATGTGTCTTTCAGTGCCGTGTTGCAAAGGCTTGCTATTATCAGGCTTTTACATTCTTTATATTCTAATGACATGATTTCATTCTTTATACTCTAATAAACGAACATTGTTATCTTATTTTAATTGTTATCTTCCTAAATACAACTTTACATAAGTTTATTTTCACCAATGTTTTGGACATCACTGTTTTTCTGCCATTGTGAATTGCCTGATCTTTTTTTGTTTCCTGTATATTTTTAAGTTGTCATTTATAACTCTGATTTGGAGGAACACATTATTCTATACTAATGCATTTCCAGTTATGTTTGCTTAAACTATCCCAGTCTGTCTGCTTAGAATGACCCTTAATGTCAATGCAAGCTTTATTAATTTGCCTTTAATATATTTAATTTTTTTATTTTTTACTTGATGACTTCTTTGTTGTTCAGTAGCATATTAATGAAGGAACCTGGAAGAAGGATATACAGGAACTCTCTCCTATCTCTGAAACTTTTATGTAAATCAAAAATCACTTAGAAAGTTTGCAGATCTAATTATCTATATATGTGAAATACCTGTATGTGTGAAACACACACATACATTTTTTTTCTTCTCCCTCCATGGCATTTACATTTCATGCCTTCGCTATCAATGATGATAAAATACCAGTTTGTATTCAAATGACTTTACATCTGTGGTAGTGATGGTGGTGCTTTTTTGCATTTAGTTCATTGATATACCTAGAATTTAATTTCTATGCATAAAATGCACAAATGTGATATAATCTAGAATTTCATCTAGATTTTTTCCACATGAGGAGCCCTTGGTCCCAACATCACTTTTAAAATGCTCTCTTATTTTCCTACTGGTTGAAGAACTTCCTTCATCATAAGCCATACTGCTGTCTTTGACTAAGTCAGTTCCTGAACCCTATCCCATGTCATTCTTCAGCTTATCTGTGGTAAATCAATACCACACTTGGAACCCTGCTATAGATTCACACAGTTTCTGACTTCTTTCTTAGCTTATGTATCGTCCCTTTTATACTAACTTCGTGGCCCTTTGCTTAATTCATTGGTCTTATTCCCAATTTATTTTTTTAAAGGAAAGTAAGTCAGTCCTGTTGCAAACTGATATCTTACCACCCACAAGTGGAGTCTGTCTTTCCATTTATTCCTTTATGTCTTTCCATAAAGATTATGATTTTAATATTCTTCACTAAGTTATTATTCATTTCTTACTGTGTTTATTCCTAAGTTGCTGATGGATTTCATTTCTAATGGAAATGAGATTCTTCTTTCCATTATGTTTCCTAGGTGATTGTTACTAGTATTATTAATTTTGAGCTTTAATCTTTTTAATTGACATGCAAAATTTGTACATATTGATGGAATTAAAATTTGATACACATATATAATATATAATGGTCAAATCAGCATAACTAGAATTTCCATCTCCCCAAATGCTGTTATCTATATGTGTTGGGAATCCTTGGAGCATGAATCTTTGGTCCAGTCACTTTATGGAACACTCTCTTTGGAGTCAATGTTTCCATTAATTTTTCTTGGGCTCTCTCTGCCATGCTCAGGCTATACATAAAGGAATAGTGGTTGATGATTTTTCTTGGATAATTGGTATGAGAAAGAGAACAGAAGGCTGGCTGTGGCTGGCCAATAGGCAGGCTTTGCTTTAAGATGGACAAGCATCATCACCATCCTAACCATCAAATACCAAAACAGGGGATTTTAGGCTACTGTGCCCACACTGCTTCTTGGCTGGGGCTTTGCTCTACTTTACCATTAATTTCAAATTGCAGACTTCCTTCATGGCCACAAGACAGCTGCTCGGCCTCTTGGTTTAACTTTTGGATGGATAGCAAGGGCTTTTCTCTCTAAAAGTTAAACAGAGGTCCTGGACTTGACTCTTAGTGGCCAGCACTGGACTGTGCACCCATTCCTAAACTAATCCCTGTGGCTAGGGGGAGTGGATAGATGGGTCGTTTTAAATCAATAGAGCTGAAACCTGCCAGTCTTATTTCCTATAGCCTGTCACACTTGAGAGTAGTAAAAGGTGTGTGGCTACAGGGAACCCCTCTTTTGTGGGTACCTCTCAAAGCTCTTCAGCCCTTAAGAGTGAATTCTTCCCTGGGCCACTGCCTCATCTCCTGGTTTCGATACTCACATTCCTTGGCAAATTCCATTGCTACCTACTATTTCCTATAAAGACAGAGGAATTAACTGGCCCCCAAATATATACCCCTTTGACATTCTTTTGGTTCCTTGGATAAGTAACATGTGGGGTTATAGGATCTCCAGAGCCAATTTCCACACTGCTGCAGTCCTCACCTGTGTGTATTTTGGCTATATTTTTCTCCATCAATGGAAGCACATTTGCATGTTTTTTCCAGTATCCCTGATTATACTCATTCATGTTGCCAGTATAAATTTAACTTCTTTTCTCATATGATTTCTTACATTTCATGAGATGTGGGATGGGAAGGAAGATAACTGAATATGCTCCTTTCCTAACATTTTGATCCAATCTCTTGGAATTTGTAAAACACACCAAATTGCCCATGATCTTTTACCTTTTAAACAATTATTTTTATTTCTGTTCAATCCCTTCTGGTCTTTGTTCACATATATAGGTACATACTGGTTTAATCAAGATGTACTTAAATTTTTGCACTCTTTTTTCGTTTAATACGTCTTAAACATTTTTCCACGTGACCTTCATAATTACCATTCCGATGGCTGCATAATTGTACATTAAGTTGACCTAGTATCATTTACTTAACTACTCCCCAATTTTTCACTATTACACACAAATGTAAATTAGCATTTTGAAGCATTTACCTTCTCTTCTAATGGATTATGTTCATAAGATATATATACCCAGGAACAGAGTTACAGGTGAAAAAACAGTAATGGTTTTCAGGTTCCAGTGCCATTGTGCCATATTATATTTCAAAAAGATTTACCAATGTGCTTTTTTTAACCACAATCTTATCAAAATTATCATTTTCATTTTGACTTCATTAATAAGTATAAAAAACTACCTTGCTTTAATAAAGATGGTTCCATTTTAATTTCTGTAAAGAATAGACAGAGTGAACATTTTCTTAGTTATTTGCTTTCACTCTTTTATAAATTGTTAAACATCTTATAAATTGAATGAGGTATGAATTTTATTCCTTATATTCAAATGAGTTTTTTAATATAGGGTAGGTATTCATTAAAACCAGCAAAGGAATAGCAAATATCTCCCCTAGTCTGTTGAGTACAACTTTTAATGATAATTTTGACTTTATCATTCTCCAAAAATGTTACATTTTATAGTAGTAAATCTACTTTTCTTTGTTTTTGTTGTTGTTGTTCTCTTCAAAATTAATAAAATCATCATTCATCTAAATTCTTACGGTAAATATTTTAACTCTTTAGATATACAGAGTTGATTTTGGATAGGTCATTAGATATAGACAGATGCCTCTACCCTGCCACAGACACTTTTGGAAAAACGAAGTTGAACTTAGGTAGTGTTACAGGGGAAAAAACTCATGTGTCCAATACAGTAGCCACCAGCTGCATGTGGCTACACAACCCTTGAAATGTAAATAATCCAAATTGAGATGTGCTACAAAGCTAAGACTCACATCAAATTTCAAAGGCTGGGTATAAAAAAAGAATGAAAAAGATCTCATCTATAACCTTATATTGATTATATATATTGAGTTAAACAAGGCATATATTAATTTTTTTTACTTTTTTAATATGGCTACTAGAAAAGTTAAAGTTGCGTGCATGGCTTGTGTTTGTGACTCACGTTTCATTTCTGTTGGACAGTGCTTCTCTCACAGACATCTTCCCTGTCATGGCTCTTGTAAGAAGCAGAGCGGAGCCCAAAGAACGATGGCCATCACTACACCTCTCCTCCTGGAGAGAGTACTTGCTTCATAGTCTAGAGAAAAAAGACTTCCATTGTCCACTGCTACAGCCCCCTGTGTCAAGACTGCAGGTGTGCTCAGCTTGAGTGAGACCCGAAGTCCATTTACTGCTGAAAACTCCTTGGAGCCCCCAAGGGCAAGGATACACTGCTAGGACCAGTCCTGCTCTCAGAACCTATTTCCAGCCCCTACCCTCAAGGAGGTTCTTGGAAAATAAACAGGCCTCGAGCCACCTTTCTGCTTCTGCCATCTGAACTTCTTCCCACTCTCCCACTCTTAACTGTCTCCGCACAGAGCTCTCTAACTGCTGTCCTCCTCACCCATCGTCCTACACTCGTGGTGTAGCTTGTGGTTTCTGAAACATGTGCTGGAAATTATGCTTTTTTGTTGTTGTTGTTGTTAATTATTTCAGGTGACACCAGATTCCATATGGGACATTTTGACACCTGTCCCATCTCCATAACTGCTTTTTATATTAATAGATACTTTCAGCATATGTGGTTAATAGTGCCCATTCTCTTCTTTGGTCTAAATTATCTAAATTTTAAATTAAAGTTATAATAACTGTGTATTCTGCCAGTATTCTCCCCAACGTATTTTCCTTCTAATGATCTCATCTAAGCCCAAACAGTGTCCAAGTCTAACCTGCCAATTTGATGCATCCTTGCTCCATAATGTGCAATAATCTAGGGACAAAGTGAGGGATTCCAACCACTGCTCCTTTACAGTGCTCACACCATAAGGCACATTGGCTCAATCACGGAACTATCTGGAACAAAGCTCTCCCTTTATAGCCTTTGCCAGGCTGTCATTACACAGTTGCCTTTTATGCCATTACTAACTTTTCACCACTTTGCATGGGAATATGTATTTGTATGACTTTAAAAGTGATTAAATAACTAAGTGGACCTTATAGCAAATGAGTTATTTCTTTGCAGCCATTATGTCTAATTTGCCATAGATTATTCAGTCTGGAGGCTTTTTAGAATCATAAGTAGCCAAGATCATTTTTCACCTCATCATCCCATTATACATAATGAGAAAATACTTCTAAATGTGAAGATTACTCTTTCCAAAGATCCCTAGTGAACACTCCTATAGACATTAGTGAAATTTATTAACTACATTTTTTGTAGCAGCAGCAGCACCAGAAATAAAATGCTAAAGGACATTGACATGGTCCTGCAGGTGACTCTCAAGAGTCAGGTTCCTTCCAGTCTGTTCATGGGCCCTTGAGAATTATCTTACTGAACTACTGACTGGCCATCTCACCAAATCTTACTGAACAAGATGTCAATGGGTTTTGGATTCACACACAAAGTTTTGGGGAAAAAGAAAAACCTGACCTAGTGTGAAAGTTCCTGGTAAATGTCAGTGGATCTACCCAGACTCAGTCCAATCCCATAGCTCCAGTCACCTCTGCATTGCTGTATAGTTCAGAGAGGGCTTCCACACACATTAACACATTGACCCCATTTATTTTCAGGTGGGGGAAGCAAGGTTTAATAATAATCAGTGATTTGCCCAATGTCACAGGTGCAGTTAACATAAGAGCCAGAACCCATACCCATACCCAGGTCTGAATTCAGATGCCAGGGGAAGGGAAATCCAAGAAATAGCTCAAAATAATGAAATTCTAGCATATATTTAGCCACCAACAATTTTGCAATTTTGTGTCATCCACTTCATCAAAATGAGCAGAACCAGATAATCACTCAGATTCCATATTACCTTAATATTCTAAAGACTCTGAATCTCTAAAGATGATTCCTAACCTATGTCTGTTCACTCTAGTCCTTGGGCTGGACCCATAACACTGTTCCCAAAATGTAGTGGTTCTTTCGGTTTCTGCTCCATTTTCTCCTAGTGTCTAACAAGATCGGAGGACATCCATTTGCCCCAACTCAAAGCAAAAGGGTCTGTTCACACTTAGGAGTTTGCATGGGAAAAAGTGGGGAAGCAGAGCTTTTTCTCTGCTTAGGAATCCCCAGAACCTGTGATTAAAGGGTGAAGCCAGATTCATCTTCCCTTATTGCATAAGTTGTATTTGAAATAGATTGAATGTCATTTTGATGATAATCTTTATGTTATAGATTTCATAAATTACAGAGATTTCTAGAAATATTAGTGGGGTGGAAAGTTTATGTTCTCTTTTGGAAAATAAGCTCAGGAATGTCAATCCTACATCAGATGATGCAGGATGTAACCTGAGTACATCATGTATGTTGAAAAATGAATGCTCTGGTCAAAATGTCTTTCCCCTAAATTATCTCCACTGAATTCTAACAAATAATTCATGGAATTGCTTGCCCACTCACCCCTAGGAGATATTCTATATCACTTTAGATAAAACTCATGGAAAATTTAAGTAGTAGATAAAAACCATTTGCAACATTCCTCTCCCCTGTCTCCCCACAGACACACCCCTTAGCTAAAGGAAAATTTTAGCAATGTGTCTTGAATGTAATATAAAAGTGAAACAAATGGCTTTGCAGTAATTATCCTGCATTTGTTTATTTTGTGTCTTTTCTTTGATAGAACTAGAGGGGCAAGTAGAAACCCAAATATGCTCTGGATTCTGAGCTGAGTTTAGATACCATTCCAGACACTGAATTAGCATGAATAATTTTTTAATTAGATCCATAAAAATGAATGTAATCCAGAACTTAAAGGAAAATTGTTTGAGTAATCAGTTGGTATGGTCCTATGCCTCCAAGCAGAACTAAATTCAAAGAGATTTATCTCTCTAAAAGAAAGAAATATGTCTCCTGTCCTTAGGGACAGGACATGGCTGTTCTTATTGCTAATAGCACAATATGTGGAGAGTTAATATACTTCATAATATATACTGGACTTGGATTTATAAGACACAGGTTCTGCCCCTGAATATAGCTAACTGGCTATAATGTCTTAGGAAAATCATTTAACCTTTATGAGCCTCATTTTCTTCATCTGCAAAAGAAAGGCAAAAAAAAATGTCCTAATGAATTAATAGAGCTAGGCATTGAACATCAGTGTCTGATAATATCACACACTCACACACAGAGAAATATCCAGATTATGAATAATCAAGGGAAAAAATGAACCTGATTCCAATAAAACCTCAAGATTTAACTACCAATTTACAGGACAGAGGATGATATTAAACCACGCCAGAGGAATGCAATTAACAAAGCTCAGACTGTGGGAAACAATAAGACAGATACCCTGTGTCCTTGCCAATGATAACAGAAAAAAACAGGCAATAAAAAAAAGAAGGGATAAACTGGATCAAAAGACATTTAAGGGACATACTAACATTAGGTGGTACAAATCTGACTGGAATCCTAACTCATACAAACAATTGTGGAGAAAATAATTGTGGGGCCTTTGGTTTTCATTCAGCAATATGGAGAGCTGGACAGAACACTGCTTTCACCCTTATACCAACAACAAAAGTAAAAGACCAAGCATCTGCCAAATCACATTTTTTAAAACTCATTGGAGAACTGAGATCTGAAAGCAATCAATTATTCCAAAACACAAACCTTTGGGGAGAGAAGAGATGTGACCATCAGCCTACCTAGGGTAGATGCAACTAGATAGATGGACACCTGTGAGAACAGTTCTGCTAGACTAGTTCAAATAATAATAGCAAATCAATTAAGTCTTACATAAAAAAGGATAATACCTCACAGCTCAGTGGGACTTATCTCAGGAATGCTAGTTCAATATTTGAAAGTCAGTCAATATAATTCACAATGTGAACAGAAAAAGAAGAAAGATCATACATAATGGTAGAAAACTGAAGGTTTTCTCATTAAGCTCACTTCTGTCCAATATTACACAGGATGGATCATACTGAATGCATCCAAGCCAATGCAATAAAATAAGAAACAAAAATAGAAAATTGATGATTTAGATAAAAAGAAAGAAAACTGTTGTTACTTTGGGATCTACAGCAACCAAAAATAGCTTGCAGAACTAGTATGTGTTTTTGACAAATTTATAGGATACAAAGTCAAAATATGACTAGAAATGAAAAATTAGAATTCAAATTTTTAAAAAATTATCATTTCCAATAGCATCCCCAAAATGAAATGCTTAGGTATACAACTAAAGGAATGTGTTCAGAATTTGTATGGTGAAAATTATAAAGAAACCAAAGAAGACCCGAAATCATGGTTCCTGGATTAGAAGACTGAGTAATGTTAGGATATTGATTCCTCCCTGTGATCTGTAGATTTAACACAACATCAGTGCTATGGAGTAACACTATGTATGCACTGATTTTGTAATTCCTCTGTAAGCCTAAAATTATCTCAAATTAAAAAATTGTCTTAAATTGTAAGATAGTTGGTACAATGTGATATTTGATCATCTGAAGGAATTGTTCATTTGTTTTTAGGTGAGATGAAGGTAATAGGATTATGTTTTAAAATCCTTATCTCTTAGAGTCATACATATTACTAGATTGCAACCACCATAGCATTACTTGTTGAGGCAAGAATCATGGATGCTAAATTACTTAGTGAAAGTATCATGAGAAACAAGGTACTTGTTACAAAATATCACCCCTCAAGCTACTTATTAAATATAAAGACAACGTCAATAACACTATAGTAAAGGAGCATAGCAAACATGACCTGACCAAGTTCTTCCTGATGATTCACTGAGAAGGACACAGTACAAATTCTGTGTATTCCTGCCAAAAATGCACACCCCTGAAACTTCATCATGCAGAAGTACTACACACAGCCACGCAAGGGACACTACACAATGGCTTGTACTCTTCAAAAAATATGGAGATTGTGAAAGATGAAGACAGACTTAATTATTGTTCCAGATTAAAAGAAACTAATAATTACGACATGTAAATACGATTTGTGATCCTGGATCAGAAAAAGTCAAATCTCTTCACTGTAAAGGACACTAATGGGAGAATTGGTAACACTTAAATAGATTTATAGATTGAATAATAGTGTTGTGACCTTTTTAATTTCTTGATTTTGACCACTGTACTATAAAAAGGACCTTGTTTTTAGGAATCATACAAAAAAGGATTTGGATATAAAGGGACTTTTGCAATTTACACTCAAATGGTTCAGAGACAAAAATTATGTATATATCCATATATACACATGCACATATGTGTTATATATACATATATGTGCTATACATACATATATGGTGAAATTATATTAAGATACTTATGACATTCATGTATATTTTGTGTTTATAGCATATATTCTATTTATATATTTCTTTAGAGAAAGAAAATGATAAAGCAAATGTGTTAAAATGCTCATACAGGAAACTTATATGAGAAGTACATAATTCCATAACAGGAATTTTTGTAGAATTTTTATTCACATCTTTTCTAAAAGTCTGAAACTACCTCGAAACATAGTGTTTTTAAAATTAATAAAAAAGAAGTAATGATAATATTTTGAGTTCACAGCCTCCCCTATTTCCACCCAGCTTCTGTCTAACCCAGAAGCCAACTCACCCCATAAGTCTGTCATTTGTTAGGTCCTCACAGCCACTGTTCAATTTCCTTTTGCTGCTACAACACATCACTACACACTTGGTGACTTGAAGCACCATAAATATACCATCTTGTGGTTCTGAAGGTCCAAAATGGGTCTTTCCAGGGTCAAGTCAAGGCATGAGCAGGGCTGCCTCTGTGCAGGTTCCGGAACAGTCTGCTCCACCTTTTACAGCTTCTCAAGGCTGCCTGCACTGCTGGGCTCATGGCCTGATCCTCCATCCTCAAAGCCAGTGGCACAGCATCTGACTCCCTCTTCCTGCCTCCCTTTTCCACTTTAAAGGGCCCTCATTATGAAATCAGGCCCACCAGTGTACTACAGGGTAATCCCCTTAAGGTCAGCTGATAAGCGACCTGAATTCCTTCTTCAGCCTAAACTCTTCCTTGCCATTCTTCCTTGCCATACCTAACATTCTCAGCCTCACAGGATCAGGATGTGAACGCTCTGGGGGAGTGCTATTCTGCCCATCACAGCTGGCCTTTTGCAGGAATACCTAGAAAGAATGCTCTGTACTCAAGCTCTTCTAGTTAATCAGGTCTCTGGACTGCAATTTCCAGAAACACCACCCTGCTAGCCGGAAACAGGTGATCGCCCCATATGTAGCTTCTCCAGCTCCGCCGTCCCCAGTAAGCTCACTGATGTCATGTCTAGTTCTGTTTGCGTATTTGGTCTACAGCCTTTCTATCTTTGTTATTATCATTGTCTAACTGAACTTAAAAACTAGAAGGCTGATGCAGACAAATAAAACAAATGCTGCTGATAAGAAAATTCCTCCTGATGTTTAACTTAAATTGCCTTTGTTGAAATGTAATCATATTTTTTCTGTCTTCACCATGATAGTAACAGAAAACAACTAATCAATACCCACCTTATAAAAAACCTTTTAAATTTAGAGTCTGTCTTTCCATTCCCCCCAAATGCTAGATAATACATCAACCAATCAGCCAAACTGGGATAAAGACCTGTCAAGTTGGTTTAGAAGTGATGGAGTGACACAGTCAAGCCCTAAGATAAAGAACCATCCACAAATGTGACCTGTGTGGTGCCTCCGACTTTTCTTCCTTGGCCGACTCTCTATTCCAGTCCTTGTTTATTTCCCAGAGTTCTCACAGTTGAGGTTACCCTCCCTCGGGTCTGGCCCAAATCCTCCCTAAATGTACTGTGGAAGTTCATCTTGGACCTGCAGCTTTTTCTTTTCCAACTGAGAAAATCATACGCATCTTTTAAAAACCCTCACCGATCCTCTTCTCTCCCCCAAGAACCATTAGTTTTTCTCTTCTGTGCTCGCACTGGGAGCTCCTGCCTCTAAGACGGCTTGACTTGCAGATTAAAATTGCCTACATTGCATCAGTTTTTAGCACAAGCCTCATTATTGGACTATGAATTCCAAGAAAGCAGTTGTTGTTTTTCACATTTAATTTCCTATTAAATGAGTCTTCATGGACTCCTTCCTACTTCTCTGGCTACTCCATCTTCTACTTTCAAGTTAGCTCTTCTTTACCTTAGAGAATTCTGACTGTGTTGGAATCCCTCCTTCCCCGCTCCTTGGTCCTCTTCCTTATTGTATATCCCTTTCCCTAGGTGACTCCATCCACACCATCCATTTCAATGTCTACCTTAATGCAAATTACTCCCCAAGTGTATTCCCCACCAAGAACTCTCCTCTGAGATTAGACCCAAGCATTTATCACAGATTAGACCGATCCATCTATTGCTCCTTGAGTATCTTAAAAGTACCCTAATACGTCATGTTCAAAATAAAACTAAGGATGGGGCTGGGATTGTGACTCAGTGGTGGAGCGCTTGCCTTGCATGCGGGAGGCACCGGGTTCATTCCTCAGCACCACATAAAAATAAATAAATAAAAGATATTTGTGTCCATCTACAACTAAAAAAAATTTTAAAATAAATAAATAAAACTGAGAAACTTTCTGTCTGGTAAGAGAACTTTTCGTTACTTTCCTAGCACCCATTTCTGTGTTTCTGCCAGCAGCAGTATATCCTACTTTCCTTTAAGGACTTCATCTCCCCCACTTTTGGCCAAATCTGGTCTGAATCAGGTTTACCCCATCCTCATCCACAACTCCGACCTGGACATGTCATCCAGTCAGAACAAATGAGTCACAGTGATGTGCTGGCTGGGCTCCTGGGGAGAGAAGCCCTCCCTTTCTTCTAAGCATGGTGGCGTATGTGGTCATCTTGCTTCCATAAGTGGCTGAAAGTACCCAAGGGAAGCAGAGCTGAGAGACTGACTTTGTCACATCATTTGACCCCTGGACAAGTCATAGTTAAAGCCAATTTACTTTTTTTCCCAGTTACATTAGTCAACTAATTCCTCCTTTGATTAATGCAGTTTGTGTTGGGTTTTCTATCTTCAATCATAAAGAACTTCAGCTGATACTCCCCGCCCCACACTTGGTCTTCCAGAGTTCTCAACTCAGTGAAACACATCATCATCCTTCCAGCTAAAAATTTAGATACTTAGGAGTCATTTCAAATATTTCCTTCTCCTTTAACCTCCATATCCAATTTTTCTCAGGGCTCTATTAATTATAAGCCCTAAATATTCCTCAAATACGTATATTTCTCTTCATCTATATTGGTCCTACTCTATCCCAGCTGTTTGCCTGGACTAGTGAAATCCATTAACTATTCTACCCTACCTGCACTGTGAGCCTCCAAGCCACTCTCCACACTGCATCCAAAGTTGTTCCTATTAAAAACAATCATTCTGCACTGCTTTTAAGATAAAGGCAAAACCCTTTCACGTTGTGTCTCTGCCTGGCTTCCCCTGAAATAGCACAACACAATCTTGCCTATACACATTGTAATTTGCCAAGTGACCCTAGGGAGCAGGAGTCATGGGTTAGGGAAAGTGAATAAAACAGAAATGGAGGGAATGAATAAGCAAGTTGACTACCATCATGAACAACTGTGATCAATCCTATGAGGAACTTCCGAAGGACCCTGGGGAATGTACCTCAGAAATGCCCACCAGGGACACTAGTGACTTTTATCCACCAGCAGTGCAGAGCTGCCCCATGGAAACTAATTCCCTGGCACTTCTGGGTTACTTGCACATGGCTGCCAGGGCCCCTCTGCTAGGACTGCATCAGGGTGAAGTCAGTAGAGTCAGTGGGAGCAGATGTGGCACTGATCACCACAGCCTGGCTGGAATTAGTGAAGCTGGTGTACCTGCACTGTCTGGCCTCTGCCTACCTCTCCACCTTCCTCTGGCTCTCCAACTTCACTCACACTAGTCTTACAGAGCCTAGATGCCACAAGTCCCCACCCACCCCAAGAATTCTGAGCATGTTATTGCCTCTACCTAGAGTGCTCTTTCCTCCCTTTTCACCTAGCTCCCTCTACTCATTCATCAGAACTCAACTTGAGCATCACTTCCTCTGGGAAGTTCTTGTCAAATCACCCCCTAATGGACACTAATGGCAGTATGTACTCCCACTTTGAGGAACACATGAACTGTGACTATTCAACTGTGGTCATCTGACTCCTCCTGGGACAATCAGCAACACAGAATCTCCTGCAGTAGCACAATATTTGGCACATGTCAGGCATTCCATAAGTCATCATTGGAAGGGTAAGAAAATTCATCTTTTTATTCCTATTAATATTTGGAATACATAGGTGTTCAAATATTTTAACATAATTAGTGAATAAAGCTAATACTTCAAAAAGCAGAAGTGTTACTTTCTGGAAGAATTTTATGTAGCTTTTGCTTCTATTCCTTACATTGCTATAGCGAGGCTTCTCTTATAGGAAGCCCTGGGACAGATACTTATTTCTTTTCTTTTTTATGTGTAATACCTGTAAACAGAAACTGAATTTCTCCAGAAAGAATAGTTGAAAAACAGAAAAAAGAGAAATCACCAGTGTAGATAAGAAAACTTCATTGTGAACTAAGACAGGGATGTTATCTAAAACAAATGGGTATAGCTTATTGACCACAGGAAGAGTAAAATTCATTGGTATGTGAACACAAACTCCCAGAATCACTCTGAGCTCTCCTTTTCAGCCAGCACCATCAATTATGATTATTAAGTGCCTGCTCAGCTGCTGTACAGTGGAAGAGGTAGGGAGGTTTGGTAGCTAGGCAACAGGCTAAAAACTCAAAGGGTAGGAGTTGTGATTCTGGCTCTTCCATAAAAGTGATAAGTGGCCTTGGGTAAACTCCCCTGACTTGTTTTCTTCTTCTGAAAAATAGAATCACCAGTACACCTTTCTGCACTGAGAGTGGGGAAACAGAATGGTACACTGCAATTGTAGAAATGTGAGCTTATGGGCCTGGCACTGAAGAGTGCACCAGGGGACCAGCTTTCCACTCAAATCACCACAGTTTTACCAACAGTTTGAGCCTAGCATTCTGTGCCTCAGTTTATCCATCTACAATGATTCACAGGTAACGGTCAAGTCCGGACTTAGATAACAAACTTAGAGATATGGTCTTTATCTTTAAAGGATCTGAGGTATAGAGAAAAACCTTGGTAGAGGAACCTCCGTTCCAAAGTGCACTCAGAATTTCTCAGATACCACCTTTGCTGCCTGCTTCTTCCAAGCCTCACCAGCACTCTGTCTGGGCCTACCTATTGAAATCTATTGTCTTGTGGTTTATTAATTTGAACATATACCTTTCCTATGAGATTCAAAAAAGCCAGACCATATATGTGTCCATGTATGGATTTCTAGCATCAGATGGTTTCTTACACAGAGTGGGTGTTCAACAGATGCTTGTTGGAAGAATTAATTTTTAAAATGAGTGAATGAATGAACAGGAAAGAATGAACCAACCAACTTCCCTAAACATCAACAGGGATGCTCCCATCTTCCCACTTGGTTCCCACTTCCCTCAAATGATGACACTCTGTGGACTTCGCAACCACAAGGCATAAACACAAGGCAATCCCAAGGCACGAAGGAGTCTGGAAAGCCCGCAAGAGAGGTAGGGATTTCAGGCACAAGTGATAGAAAGAAGAGAGGGAGGTCAGGAACAAAAGGGGAAGAGTGGAATTTCTTACAGAGACCAGGGAAATCCTATTGAGAAAAGAGCTGGGATGAGGAGGAGAACAGCGGCAGGCAATAGAGGACTGTGAGATCTGAGTAGGGTGCAGTAGCGACCCAGAGCCTGTAGATAAACCTGGGGCATGAAAAGGGTAAAAGGGGGGCTGCTCAGCAGACTGAGCACAGGAGAACTCACTCTGTCTTTTATTCCTTCTCCAGTCTATTTTTTCCACATAGAGTAAAAAAAAAATTTGAGCAAAATAAACTAGTGAACATGAATGTTCACAGCAGCACTGTTCACAGCAGTAGAAAAAGCAGAAGCAGTGGCCTAAATGTCCATCAATGGACGAATGAACAAACACGATGTGGTCTATTCATAGAGTGGAACATTTTCAACCATAGAGGAATGAAATTCTGACATATGCTGCAACATGGTGAATCTCAAAAACATCATGCTTAGTAAAAGAAGTCAGTCACCCAAAGTGATATATGATATGAGTCCACGAGAAACATCCAGAACAGGTAAATGCATAGACCTCGAAAGCAGACAGGTGTTGCCAGGGGCTGGGGAGAGTAGGGAGTGAAGAGTAACTGTATAGGGTTTCCTTTTATGGTGGTGGAACTTCTTTGGAACTAGACAGAGATGGGGTCACACAGCAAATGCACTCCATGCCACTGAACTGCACTCTTCAAAATGGTTAGTGGTCACTGCTATGTGGATTTTACCTCGCCTTTCAACAACAAGCTAACAGGAAATACATCCATCTTGACAAACCACACTGCTGGATTCTTCCTCCACTTAGGGAGCTAGAAGCTGCAGTTAAAGTGAACCAGGGCCTCAGCCAGCTTGAACAGAGGACATGTCCCTCCTACTCTGTAGGAAGAGGCCCTCCCTCATGGCTCCTGCATCTCCCTCAGTTCCCTCCTTCCCTCCCACAGGATGCAAACTCCAGAAGGACCAAGAGCGGCTGTATCCTGCTTATACCTGTCTCCAACACCCAGCACGGTGTCTGGCATGCACGAACTGCTGGGGACCCTCCAGCCCATTCTCCACACCGTGGCAGACAGTCTCTTCAGAGGCAGAACCATTTCCCTCAAAGAGGGGAGGACCCCTCCTTCTGCTCTAGTCCCCAATGGCTTCACATTGCTCCGAGGATAAAGGCCAGACTTCTTGTCCAGAACCATAAAGCTGGACGTATTCGGCTCTCTTTCTGCCAAGGCCCCCACACATTCTTCTTTCCCATGCCTCTGCATGTGCCACCCCTTCTCACTTCAGCCTAGTTAGCCCCACTCAGAGACCACCCCCTACATCTGCTTTGGCCTTACTCTTACGACAGAGCTCCCAGGACAGCTCTCCAGCTACCTAGGTATGGCCATGACCAAGTTCTGGCCTAGCAACAAGATGTGTACAGTTTCCTGACTGCCTCCCAAGAGCTGCTGTCTCCCCTCCTGGCTCAAAATGGCTCTCACAAGAGTAGCCTGGGAGCCAGTGCTGAGGACAGCAGAACTGCCCACACAACCTGTTTACCTCTGGATTGCCATATGGGAAAGAAGGAAACATATCTTATTGAAGCCACAGAAACTTAGCATATTTGTTCAAGAACTTTAGCTTGTATCCTAACTAGTCTACACCCTATCTCAACTGAATCTTGTCAGAGTATTGTTTTGTTTAATATGACTAGTCCAAATCTCTTTATTATATATGTTCTCAAATTACTGTATAACTCTTATTGCCATGTATGTCGACTGTGTGTGTGAGACAGAGAGAGAAAGAGAGAATATTTTTAACAGCGGCCTTCTCCCCTAGACTATAAGACCCTCAAAAGCAGAGGTCAGTCACATCTGCCTAATTGACCATGCAAGCCCCAGGCCAGTGTCCAGCACACAGTTAGTACTAAATTATGTTACTTAAAGTATATATTGTTTAAATAATATCATCATATCACCTCTTTGAATGAGGTCAAGATGGAGCATAACTAGCCTTTAAGAAAAAAACAATTCTGTCGAATGGCTTTGGAGAAAATGGCATTGATCTGTGCTCTCCAGTAAGGATGAGCCCATGCGAGGTCACCAATAAGCCATTAAATGAGATGACACTTTGATTGATTCTCTTTCATTACTTTTACTAAGATTTAGAACAGTCCCAAATAATATAGTTACAGCCCAGCAGCATTCCTCCCTCCAAATGTAACTGTCACTCCTGTAGAATAAGTTTCAGAAATGTTTATATATTATCAAAATTAAGTTTCAAAATGAGCTACAGTATCTGGGAAAGGAGGATAATAATATTTCACAGAAACTAATTGGAAACTTGTTTTGAAATAAAGTAGTTATTATTTCCATCATGGAGAGATGAAAGTACAGAGATTTCCTTTTATCTCACCCAGCCTCATATCTTACATTATTTATTCAAACTGAAATTAAAACCTGGCCAAATCCTACTGAGGCATTGCATATCAGTGAGAGATTATTCTTCTGGAAATGAACTTTTGTTCACAAATTTCATTATGCCGCTACAAATGACTATTATTAAAATGTAACATATAAAACTAAACTGTCTTTTTTTTTCTGGCCATGCATAAGGTTCATTTTTAAATGCACTATTTATTTCCTCTGGACTTAGCTGCATGCCCTTCCTCTGCTCATTGCCAAAGCATCCAGACAATTTCACAAAACTCACTGCACTGTCCTATTGAGCTCCTGGTCAGCATACTCCCAGGTTTTCCACCCAAGCCTTGGGGATCCCCTCAATGCCATTTTCATTACTCTATTTCTTGCTTTCCAAAGAACAAACAGCAAGGAATGTTCCCCACCTAGTGAGCTCACCAACACCAAGACCATTTTCACTTTTTCTAGACTTAACCCTCAGGCAATGTTACTACCTGCAAAAAGTGCCTGGAGTATGGTGTTGAACTACTTGCAGGTTTCTGAAGTCCTAACACTGAAACTCTTTCTCATCTGTCCCCTGGCCTTCCATATCCTATTTACTTTGCCTGTAATGTTCTTACTTGTTCCTTGATTGCCTAACTCCAACTTGTCCTTCAGATGTCAGCTTAGATAGAACTTTTTCCAGAGAGATTTCCCTGACCTTACTCTCAGCTACTAGGTCAGGCACAGCCTGTGTTGCTATGGAACCTCATGCCACTTGAACTTGCAACTTTTCCTTCTTCATTTTCTCCCCCTCACACTGGACTATAAGCCCTGAGGGCAGGGCAGAGGTGGGCAATAGGTAGGTCGTGTTGGCTCACCATTCTATTTCTAATACCAAGCACAATGAAGGGCAAATAGCAATTGATCAGTAATTGTTTCCTAAGTTTGGGATTTAGACTCTGGTATCTGGACCCTGGGAAAACCAGTCTCTCATTCAAATACTAAAGAATAGTCACTACCTTCAGGATTTCCAGGCATTAATTCTGTGGCTCATCAGAGTTCTCTTTGTTTTTTTTTTTTTCCCTTGGAGAACTCTAATTTATCCTCTGCTAATTTCCCTCCATCCTTGAAAGGTCTCACCTTTCTAGTACATCCTCTGTACTAGTCTTGTTTTCTGGTCAAACTGAATCATGCTCAATAGCCAGTTTTTAAATCCAGTCTTATTTCTCAGGTTCTTTGCATCTAAATCTCATTTTCTGTACAGCTACTTTTTAAACTTTCATTCCAGAAGACTCTAGCTCCATCTGGCTCAGAAAGGATTGACGCTTAGTGTGAACTTATAAAGAGGGGACAGCTTATATCTGGGCACTGGACAGATCGTCATATGAGACAAAAACTTTAAGAGACTTTCAAGCCTAGTTTCTGCATCTACTAACCTCTGCTCTTGTCCCTGCTTAGAGTCCCTTTTCCCTAGGACTGTGGCACTCCTCTACCTCTGATATTTTAAAAAGTCTCACACTCCAGCCCCTGGAAGTCACCTTCCAATCAGCTCTATTCAGCCTTTGCCTCTGCTGCTCCCTTTTCATCACGGTTTTCTAGATTTATGCTTTGCCTGGTTGTCTGTCTGTCTCTGTCTGTTTAACCATGATAAAAGGTAGAAAAAGAGTGGGTTTTCCCAGGGGAACATCAATCAGATCATTCTTGACAGGTTGCCTAAAGACTGTCTTACTTCACATCTTGGTTACATGTAAAGAAGAAACTAACTGCTATTGCCCATCTTTGTTTTTACTACTTGCGTCATTTGAGATATGAGGGTATCAATAAGTAACATCTCTCTTCCCTTCTCAAGATCCATTAGGAAGCAAGGCACAGAAGACAGACAAACATAGATCAAAGCTTAGCTTTATGATTATAACTGATAAGGATGATGAGAGAATTCAGCTGCTGAATTGGGCACCAATCGACTTGCTAATAGTCTTTCTCAATTAGGCAGATTTACCCAACAGCCCCAGGCACCACTATGCTAATGCAGGACTCTCCCACCCGGACAGTGGCTGCTTCTCTATGTTTCCAATAGGCAGCATCCTGGCAATAGGACCTTCTAAGGAAAAAAGAAAGGTCTGAATTAAGTAGGTTTGGTTCTTTCTCCAAACAGAGAAGGCCAAGAATATAATGTATGTTATACCAAAGGAAATCCATTATGAAAACATAAACACAAAAAATGAAGAGTCTCCATACAGTAACCAGTCCAATTCTATCCAAGGTTCCACCAATAGCCCTAATATGTCCAAAGGTCTGGTAGGCTCAAGGTTCCCTTGGTGATTCAAGTTTGCCTTTTCTTGCTATTGTGAAACAATATTTTAGGACTCATATGAAGTGCTATGAATTCATTCGGCCTCATCCAGGACCATGATGTTTCTCCATAAGCACTCGCACTGAGCCAAAGACTCAGAGGTAGGTACACTGTTTACTCTTTGATTCTAAGATTGAGAAGATAGTCCATTTCTTAGATGTTTGTTTCAAACCAGACCCAGCTGAGAGTCTTTGTAAGGTGCATTTGTTCACTTTGCTGCTACCATGAGTATACTATATGTAATT
The DNA here is from genome assembly GCA_004024805.1 of Geosciurus inauris. NCBI lineage: Eukaryota > Metazoa > Chordata > Mammalia > Rodentia > Sciuridae > Geosciurus > Geosciurus inauris. The sequence continues at coordinate 110,246 of PVHX01000568.1, read as the reverse complement.
TCATCTTTCTTTAATGATTCATGGTCTTTGAGAGACTTACTTTGTAATTATTTACATCCTTTCTCACTGCTGAGGGCTGGATACACAGAGAGAGAATATACAAAGAACTAGATTGAGTGTGTTCTAACCGTAAGAAAAGCTGTGGCTCTCTGATTAGGTGAGACTGCTTAAAACATGTGAAAGACAATAGGAAGACATTACAAATGATGCTGCTGGTGGTAGTGAGAATGAGCACCTGCTATTTAAGAGATACTAGTCTAAGCTCTTTATGTATATTAAATAACTACTTTTGAATCCTAGAAGCTAAGTGTTATATCTTTATTTTACAGATAAGGCAACTCAGGTTCAGAGAGATTAACTAATTTATCTATGATCTCACAGCTGTAGGAAACAGGACAGTCAGGCTTTGACCCTGGACAGTGTGGTCTCAAAGCCCTCACTCAAAACCACATTCTAAAATAAGGAGAAATGTGCACAGGAGTATGGAACTGAACACGCATAATGAAAGAATTAATCTCTCAAAAAGTTGAAGTGAAATATGTTCAAACCTTCATCCACAAGCTCAGAAACACATGCATCTGGACACACCCCTTATCCATTATCCATTGCAATCAAAAGAAAAAGACAACCGACAAAACAGACTCACTGCTTGGGGCAGATGATATAACATTAGCAAACAACAAAGAGAAAGTCATATATCTAAACTCCCGTTGTATTTCCATCTTCTTTATCAAGAAGAAAGATCTTTAAACTCAGGAAGGTTGAATAAATGTAGTTTAGAAGAAATCAAAGTATGAGATAGGTAAGGTGATAGCAGGAGACTGTCTCGCTGTTTTAAATGAGTTCAAGTCTCCAGGCCTAAACAAATTACATCCCAGAGTATGAGGAGACTGTGCAGATGCAATCTGAGTCACTGACAGTAATCTCAAGGAATCATGGTGAACATGAAAGGTGCTGGGGCAGTAGAGCTGGAAAAATAGCATTCTAATTTTTCAACATGAGGAAGAAGATGCATTCCATCATCTACAGATCCGCATGCTTGATTTTGAATCCTGGTAATATCCTAAAATGATTAGATAGGCGATGTGTGAGCCCTTAGAAGAGGAAATGGTGATCTCTAGGAAAAGGTAGAATCACTGGGGATAAACAACAGACATCCTGCATGTCCTTTTTGTGACTTTGATGGCTGAGGAAATTGAAGGTGCTTTGTGTTTGAGGAATGTAAGAGCAACCTCGGTGAGGCTCCTATGACGCACGCGTCACCAGTGTTGATTCAGGTGATCTGGATGAGCAAGGAGGTCCCTCTCTTTGCTTGAAGCTCCATAAAGCTGCTCACTGCTCAGAGAGAGAAAGGCCTGTGTATGGATGAGTGCATGCAACTCATGTGCATCCCCAGTTCCCCAAGACAAACTCAGATTTATCTGCAGCTTACATTAATGAAGGCAAGCATATTAAGAGTCCCTTAATATTCTTGAGGATTTGATAAATAAGTAAGACAGTGGTTGTACGAAAACAAATGCCTAGTTGACCCTTCATACTAAAAAAGCTTGAATTTGTGGGTCAGTGTCCTTCTATTAGCACATTTTCCCTTCAGAGACTTGCACAGCTCATGTCCTCCCTCCTTGAGGAATATGCCAGTGTCACTCCTTGGAGAGGTCTTTAACCATACAATCTAAACTACTTTGTTGTCCTCTCTAATACTACCAGTACCTTATTTTTAATTTCCTACATAGTTCTTGTCATTACCTGATATATACTCTGATTCTTATCACTGTCTGACATTGTATTATATACAGTATTATATATACACATATATATTCATATATATATATGTCCATATACACACACACATACACACATATATCTGTCTCTTCCTCTTATAGAGTTAACCATTTCTATGTAACTGATGTCTCTGTTACATGGTAGCCCTGCCCTTTTGAATGTCAGCTCCATGAAGACAAGGACTTTGCTATATTTTCAATACTATGTCCCTAGTCACTAGAAAAGTACTGAAACATAGTTGTTCTCAAAAAATAGTTATTGTTCAATAATATTTGCCTAATTAAGTGAATGTCAACGGAGAATGGTCTCTAGTGGTTACATAGTTCTGTCCTTGGCTGTATGCAAAATATTAACTCTGATCCAGACAAAAAGAAAGAAAATAAGATATTTGATTGAGTCCCTGCCCCCCTAAACAATAAAGAAAGCATTTATTATTATCACCATCACCATTACTTACTATGTGACTGACATTGTACCTAGGCTCTTACATATTGCAAATACTCACAACAAACCTAAAAGACAGAAATTATCATGATCTTCATTTTCACATAAGCAAATTGGAGTTTAAATAGCTTGGGGAGTTTAAATAACTTGCCTAATATTAGGCAGTGGGTACACAATGAAGCTGGAATTAAAATCAAAGATATGTCTCACAGCAAAGTACATCCTTATTTTGCAATACTATAATAACACAAAAATATGAGAAGCCTATTTAAACTTGCAGCTGACAGAAAAACTAGTACATTAGAAAAATCTTGATTTTTCAAGAGTGTAACAGATTTGAATGGAAGGCCAGAATTCAAAAGCATAGGTATAAAGGTAAGGTCTGATAAAGAAAGTTTAAGAATCAAGGGCACAGGTATGTTGTGGAGAGAAACAATTATTTATTTGAAATAAACCAAGAGCTACCACTGAGCTCACAAGCTCAGTGTGAACTAACAGCAAGACATGGCTGTCCAGTGAACTAAAACAACCTTAAACGGCATCAGACTTGTAAAAGGGAGGATGTTCCAGTTTCATTCTGCAGCTAGACCAGGAAAACCAAAGGCAAAGTAGAGTGAGAATCTTGTTATGAATGAAAGGATTCCAGGGTTTGTTAGCCTTGGCCTGGGAGAGAAGAGACTCAGAGGAGTAAGATGTGCCCCTACATCTCTGAAGGGCTGTCACCACAAAACGGAAAGACATTCTTTGCTGCTACTGATGAGGGAGGCTGTGGGATACAGACTAGCCAGAGATGTGAAGTTCACTAATAACTAGCTGCCTCCCGAGCTCAATCTCTCTGGGAGACATTCCAGCAGAGGCTACATGACAACCTGGCCCAGATGCTTATCTACTCAAAGCAAATCAGGTTGACTTTATGTATTTTTCAGTTCAGCTTTATTCTGTATATGGTGATCTTATTTTCTAAACTCCAAACCAAAATCTGTGATTCTATAAGACTTACATGTTTCTTCTGGCTTTGAAAGCTAGTCTAGCAGATAAAACCACCAAAAACATCATTTGTAGGGGATGTAAATTATTGAAATAATAGGGGAAATACATGAAATTGGGAACTGCCTACAAAAAGGAAGACGTAAAACCATGCTAGGGCAAACATCCATCTCTCTTTGAATACCACTGTTTCAGCCTCATGGGTGGAAACTCTTGGTGAGAGTTCACTAGTTTTTTGTTGTTTTCTGGCATAGCAAGTTTTCTTGAACTTTTCCTCCAAAAGCTGAGTGATATAATTATCTATTTCAGTTCATTTTGATTTAGAAAATAAAGTGATCCCTGGAAAAGCTTCTTGGAGCATAATCAAGAATCCTGGGTCCTCCTACAGGTGCTACACCAAGCCCTCCCTCACCATACTGCTTCTGCCTCTGTGCACAGAGATGCTCTGTCTGTGCAATTGATCAGGATCCCAAACTATCCTGTCCCTCCTGCCTGAATCAGAGTGCTTACCCACCACTTCTCACTTGGAGTTCTTGTACAAAAAGGTAAGTGGGACAAAGACTGATTCATGGCCAAATCTGGACTCTGTGATGCCCACAAGGAGCCAATAAGACTGATTAAGGTATTGTAATTCTGGATATGATGCATTGGGCTGGTATCAGCTGTTCCCTATTAGACACAACGTTCTTTTCAATAGACTACTTTGTTTCACGCTGACAGTCATTTTTCACCCTGCATGGCAGAATTTCAAAGCCAAGAAAGCTGTATTACACAGTAAACAAACAAAATTAGACCCAAAATTGCCTTTTTTGATTTTGATATATTAATCAACTCTTCAGGAAAGCTTCTAAACATTTTCAATTACATCAAAAACAGGCTGGAAACATTTCCCAACTTTAAAAAAAATCAGAGCTTAGTTAAAGGTTTGTTCTAAAATCCCAGTATGTCCAAAGGGGGAAAAATATTTCCATCTGTGATCTTCATTAACCAAGAAAGAACTATCTATTGGTGTGCCTGCTTCTTCCTTTAGCTGTAACCTTGGGTCCTTACAGATCTCTGAGACCAAAGTGCTCATGGCTGCTGTTTAGGCTGCCCTTCAATGTTCACTGGAAGTTCTCTAGAAACAAAGGCCTAAGAATGGATCAGATGAGCCAAAGAGAAAGAATTCTTGACACCCCAAACACCCAAGCTCTCTTCTATATACATTACTTGCCTCAGCAGGAAAACTGGCATTTGAACTAAGAATAAAAATAAGCTGAGAAACAAAACAGGAAGCTATATAGGACCCACAAGGGATGCTCAAAAGAAATTATACACTGGACAATTATAAGCTTAATAGATTAGATGATGACAGCAGCTAAGGAGCTTAAGTTATGTCTATCGTTACCTCCTTTGAGCAGTGGAAATCACAGGAAGAATACTACAAGACAACTGAAATGTTTACGCATCCTGCACTAAACATACTCCTTAAGAAAAGAGGTTAAGACTACTCCTGCTGCTAATTGCTACAGGTTTTTGTAACCTTGAAAGAACTGTCTTATCTACTAGTTTAAACCAGTGAGTTACCAGGATTTATAGAATCCCTGCCGTTTGCAGTGTGTGACATGTATTAGAATGCAAAAGAATTAAAATATAGGCCTCTCTGCTCAAAAAGGGGTTATTATATGTGGTAGAAACTGGACAAAAATAAACTTACAAAACATATAAGAATACTCTATATGAAAACCAATGTGATCTCTCATATAATTAGATGGGGCTATATGTATCACTTCACTGGAATTTCACCTCCCTTACTGAAATGAAACGGAGTGAAATGCTTTCAGCTCTTGAAGGAGCTTCTTTGGAAGGATAGAGGGTGCTATGGTTTGGAAGTGGTTTTAATGGGTCCTCAAGGGTTCATGTGTTGGGAGCTTGGTCCCCAGTATGGTAGTGCTGAGAGGTGGTGGGACCTCTATGGTGGAGCCTAGTGGGAAGCCCTTAGGTTGCAGGGGGGAGCTATCACTTTTCAGCTAGTAGGACCCATGAACTCTCCTCAGAGGGAGATGTCACAAAGCAAGCCAACCCTTGAACCATGCTGGCTCAGTGTTAGGCAACGGGGTCTCTTGCACACATGTAGTCCTTCCATCATGGCGCCGTCAGCCTCACCTCGAGGACTCACCAGAGCAGAACTGATGCTGGGGCCCGGCCTCTGAATCAACAGTACTATGAGCTGAATGAACTTCTTGTCTTTACAAAATTAACCAATGGACTAAGATAGAGGAGTTGGCCAATTATGCCCAACTCTTATGCCTCACACACACACACACACACACACACAAATTTTCTTGACACTCCTTAACACAAAAAATACAAACTAAAATTTTCAAAAAGACTTTAGTATTGCACTTTGTGCAAGATGCATAAAAGTGGTTAAGCGTATAGAATCCAACACAATAGCTACATAAACCTCGTGGTCCCCGTGAATATTCACATTCTTATTCCCCAAAGACACTAGTGAGTCAACACCTATGTGTGCTTCATGAATGCCAATAAAGACAGAATCTTTCAGCCTGTTCTAGGATTTTCCAAATGAAGTACAGCTCTCATCTCCAGCATAAACTATACTTTAATTCTTTTTTATAACAATGAGAGGAAATTTCACGATGCCAGAGAAAGATTCATAAAAAGACTCACATATTTCTTACTATTTATCAAATGCAATGCTAAACAACATCTCAGTATTATTTACACTCCTTCCAGTATTCTGTCTAAAGGTGGGGATTTTTAATCAAGGCTGGGAGTGTTCAATTAGGAGGTAAAGCAGAGAGTAAATAGGAGTTATGCCCTCCAGGGGAGTTCTGTAGAGACGGAGCTGAAGGAGAGTCCTCCCAAAAAGTAGACCAAGAGTCCTGGGAAAGGTTTTTACCTTTATACAAGCAGAAGGCCCAAAGTGACATCTAGTCACCGCTTTATTTTGTCTTAAATGACAGACATACCCAGGAAAAGTGCTGGCAGGCAGAAATTCTAAATAAATAACTGTCAGCTAGTAAATCTTAGCTTTATGTATATATTTCCTATTTTCTTCTTCAATGTAGATACACAGAAAAATGTCTGCCAGCGAAGGACACAGGAGTTTTGTTCTTGGATTAATAACAATGATCACGGTCTATTAGTCTATTACCAAGAGAAGAAGAAGTGGTCATGTGGCAATACCGATGGTTGAGCCCCACTGTGGGGACCATCCTAAGGGTCCCTATTAACAGCCCCAACTGTTCAGTTTACCTCATTTTCTTTGTCTAGATGACTCATAGAAATGCCTGGCCGGGCACAGTGGTGCACTCTTGTAATCCCAGCAGCTTGGGAGGCTGAGGCAGCAGGATCACAAGTTCAAAGCCAGCCTCAGCAAAAGCAAGGCACTAAGCAACTCAGTGAGATCCTGTCTCTAAATAAAATACAAAATACGGCTGGAGATGTGGCTCAGTGGTTGAGTGCCTCTGAGGTCAATCCCTGGTACCCAACCCCCCCCCAAAAAAAAGAAAAAGAACTGCCTGGAACACGGTGTCACCCTTAGTGCGACCTTGTCCCCTACACTCACAGTTTGGTCCTAGTGATACTAAGGATGAACCTCTTGATGAAACCACAGCATTCAATGAGTTACTCACAGAATAAAAGGGGACACTATCTGTCAGGAATTACATAGAAAAGACATGTGAAGGGATGACAGCCATGGGAAAGTAATTTATTCAGAAGTGAAATTAATGGAGCAAGTTTTTATAAAGGTAGTGAGACTTCCCTATAGACTGGATAATAATTCAACTGCACTTATTTTAAAAGGCTCCTATAAACTGTAACCCTGGTGATTTGCATCGACCAATTAACATTGATGTCTAGTAATTATCCAGCAGAAAAATTTAATATATGTTAACTATATGTGAAGTTAATTTTTTGTTTCATTTAACACAACAGCAATCTCAATTCACATATGTTCAGTCTTAATCTACAGCTGCTATTACATGATTCTGTGCTCACAACTTTAAAAAGAAGTGGAAAGTTAATTTTAAGACATCTAAATTAAGTATGTTGGTTAGGAAGACATCAGCGCAAAGGAGATGGCTGTTCTAACACAACCAAAGGTCTGCATCATTCCTCACACTGACCCAAGTTGTTCCCCATTCAGATTGTCATCATTGGGTGCACTTTGCCCCCAAATGATGATACCCAAAAAGCTTAAGAGAGAAGATACTGTAACAAAAAGGGACTCCATGGGATTAGCGATTTCGTAACTTAATATTTATAAGATTATACCTAAAATGTTAACACAAGAATAAGGAAACAACACTGGTTACATAAGCTTAAATACTTACAAACATTGAGGAGTGGTGACTGGCAAGTGAAACTCTGAGAGAAGAGGCTACTCCTGGTCCTACTGGGCAACTGCAGTTCCGACTCCTGCTCTCCCCGGCAACTATGATCAAAGAACACAAAGAAAGCTGAATTATGGTTAGACAATTTTACATCATATCAGTTAGCATATTTTCTGTTGAAAATAGGAGAAGGCCAGATAAAATTGGCTTAAATCATGACTTTCATTATATCACAAAGCAAGAAATCCAGAAATCGAGTGGCCCCAAGATAAGCTCTCTTACTAATTCACCAGGTTCTTTCCATCTTTCCCCTTTGCCAGCATAAGTGAATTGTTTGTCCTCTGAGGCTAGCTCTCTACCAAGTGCTAAGATGGTCTCTGGATTCTAAGAATCACATGGAGGAGATAGCAGTGGCAGAGGTGTTTTCTTCCCAGCATAAATCTTACATGGAAGCCCCTGACAACCAAAGACTATTGCACCAAACTGTATCACAAACCAGTGTCTAAATCAATCAGTGGAAAGGTAGTCATGAAAATGTCTAGTTAGACTATTTAAGATTCACCTCCTCAGGGATACCAGGGATTGAACTCAGGGGTACTCAACCACTGAGCCACATCCCCAGCCCTATTTTGTGTTTTATGTAGAGACAGGGTCTCACTGAGTTGCTTAGCGCCTCGCCTTTGCTGAGGCTGGCTTTGAACTTGCAATTCTCCCATCTCAGCCTCCCAAAGTGCTGGGATTACAAGTGTGAGCCACCGTGCCTGGCTAGTATTTTATATTTTTGATGCTGTCGTAAATGGTATTTTTATCAATTCAATTTCCAAATGTTCATTGCCAGAATATAGAAATACAACTCATTTTGGAATATTGATCTCACATCCTGCTAAACTTACATATTAGTTCTAATAGCTTTTTATTAGAATCCTTTTTCTATATATCTACTTATTAGTTTTGAAGTTCTTTTTTGAAATAAAAATCATTTTACTTCTTATCTTTCAACACATATGTATTTATTTCCTTTTCTTGCCTTATCACACTGGTTAGTGTCTCCTGTACAATGCTGAATCAAAGCAGTGAGAGTGGGCACTTCATTTGTTCCCAGTTTTAGTGAGAAATGATTCAGTCTTTACCAGTAAGGATGATTTAGCTCTAAGTTTTCCCTAAGTCTCCTTTACTGAACTGAAGAATTTCCATTTATTTTTTTGTGTGCTGAGACTTTTTGATCATGCATAAGTGTTGAACCTTGTCAATTTTTTCTGAATTGGTTGAAATACTCATGTAGTTTTTCTCCTTTATTCTGTCAATATTGTGAATAGTGTTAACTGATTTTCAAATGTTAAACCAATTTTGTATTCTTGGGATAAGTGTATTTGGTCATCTTATACATTACTAGATTCACTTTTCTGAAATATAAAGGATCTTTTGCTTTCAAAAAAAGATTGACCTCCTCAGGGAAAAGGGTACACCCACATTGCTGGTGGGGCTCCAAATTTGTGCAGCCACTATGGAAGGCAGTATGGAGATTCCTCAGAATCAAAACTTGGATGAAACCACCATTTGATCCAGTTATCCCACTCCTTGGCATATACCCAAAGGATTTGAAATCAGCGTACTATAGTGATGTGGCCACATCAATGTTTATAGCAGCTCAATTCACAACAGTTAAGCTATGACACCAGCCTAGGTGCCCTTCAACAGATGAACGGATAAAGAAAATGTGGTATATATCCACAATGGAATATTACTCAGCCATAAAGAAAAATGAAATTATGGCATTTGCCAGTAAATGAATGAAACTGGAGACTATCATGCCAAGTGAAGTAAGATAATCCCAAAAACCCAAAGGCCAAATGTTCTCTCTGATATGTGGATGCTAACAGCCAATAAGGCAGGGAGGTAAGAATAGAAGTTCATTGGATTAGACAAAGGGAAATGAAGGGAAGAGAGAGGGGATGGGAATAAGAAACGCAGTAGAATGAATTGGACATAACTTTCCTACATTCATATAGGAATACATGATCAGTCTAACTCCACAGCATGCTCAACCACACAAATGGGATGCTAATTAGAATAAGTTATACTCCATGTATATATAATATGTCCAAATACACTCTGTCATGCATATCTAAAAATTTTTAAAAAGATGAAAAAAAAAAGATTCACCTCTTCTCAAGGCTAGGGAAATCCCACTTTCCCCTAAAGCACACAGAAAACAGTTCTAGCAAAAAAATACATTGGTGAGAATGACAGTGGAGTAGACAGCCTACCAAGTCCACCACATACACCTAATAAGAATAGAAAGCGCTCGGCTCACTACGCCATGGCTCATTCATAGAGCTGACACTGGCAGCTTGTCACGTGCCCAAGATTAGCCATTGTTGCTAGAGCAACGTGTCTCCATAGAAACCTGGGAAGCTGTGGGTCTCTCTGTAAAAGTCAGTAAGTGATTAGGATACAAGCACAAATCCTTGCTAAATCTATATAGTCCACATAAACCCAGAATAGATATTTCCTCTTTTATTGAAAAATCAAGGATTCCTTTACTGGAAATTCGAGTTCCAATGAGTTTCCAGTAACAGTTTCACCTTCCAGATGCTCATTTGTGATAAGTTTATATTAATTGGGCTCAATTTATCTAATGAACTACTAAAGTGGTCAATTGTTTATTCAAGTTATAAATTGTGGCTGTATTAAAAAGTAATGCATTATATATCACCAGAATATACATTCAGACATATATTGCTTTATTTTTATAAATTCTTCATGTATTGCATGACCATCTCTGATAAGGAAAGTGTATAAAATGATACTTGTCAAGTGTGTGTTCTTTTCTAAAATATGTAATCAATCCTAATAAGAAATAATGCTAATGACATACTTTACCATGTTTAAAGGATGTCAGGAGAGACAATGTGGTGCTACTATAAAATAATCGAGAAGAGGCAGGAGACATAAATTATAATTCCAACAGCACGTATACTGAGTACTCATTATTTACAAGGCCCTGTGCTGTTTCACCTGTAATCATTTGATTTAATCCTTCCAATACCCATGTAAGCTATGCACCATGATTATCCCATTTTCAGATATGGAAACCATAGGATGCAACTTGCACCAGTTGATAAGTGGAAGGGGCAGGATTCTAACCTGTGACTTCAGAGCCAAAGCACTTAACCAAGATGCAATTGCTCTAGTTGCTTAAATTTGTTGGGGCCTCAGTTTCCTAGTAAATTAAATAAAGAATCTGAGTAGAGATATTTAAGAATATTTCCAATCCTAACACTTAAAATGAAAGCTATGACCCTTATAGACATCCTCCTCTGCCAAATGGTTTATATTAAGATGACATTTATCACACAACTAAAATCAATATCTGGACTTTCTGGTAACAACTACAAGGTGATCAGAAGACAAAAAACTAAAACGCCAACCATGGCATGTAAGTCACAGGAAAAATACATCTTCTTGGAGGAATAAACCTACAGTTCAGGGGCTGGGGTTGTGGCTCAGTGGGTAGAGCACTTGCCTAGCACAAGTGAGATTCTGGGTTTGATCCTCAGCACCACATAAAAAATAAATGAGCCGGGCGCAGTGGTGCAAGCCTGTAATCTGAGCACTTAGGGAGGCTGAGACAGGAGAATCGCAAGTTCAAAGCCAGCCTCAGCAATAGCGAGGCGCTAAGCAACTCAGTGAGACCCTGTCTCTACATAAAACACAAAAAGGGCTGGGGATGTGGCTCAGTGGTCGAATACCCCTGAGTTCAATCTCCAGTATCAAAAATAAAAATAAATGAATAAAATAAAGATATTGTATCCATCTATATAAAAAACAAAACAAAAAAAAGTTCATCAGAACTAAATTCCCAAGGTGCTCGGACATTGGTGTGAGGCCCATCTAGAGGGCAGGCATGGAACTGGATTTCCTTTAGCATGCTCCTGAAATAGCTAGAGGTCCTTCAGAGCATACTGCAGTGTTTCTTAACAATAGGCAATGGAAAATTCTTCCCCTTTCTGAGCAGTCTCTTCTCTACCTGGGCTTCCTAAAGTTAGAATTGAACTATTTTAAATTAGCTCATCAAACATACTTATGACTGTTTATAAGATTTCTCAAAATACCCTCTTTGTGGTATCCAAACACAGAGGCACAGAGAAACTATATTCAACTTCAGAAAAATAAATGTTAAATTAATGTTAAAAATTAATGTTGGTCTGTGGCTGTAGCTCAGTGGTAGAACGCTTGCCTCGCATGTGTGAGTCACTGGGTTTGATCCTTAGCACCACATAAAAATAAATAAATAAATAAAATAAAGATATTGTGTCCATCTACAACTAAAAATTTTTTTTTAATTAATGTTAAATGTTAAATTTCTCTGAGCACTGCAGACTAACTGCCCACTAGAGTAGCCTACCATTCAGTTTATCTAAAGGATTAAATTTTAAATCTAAAAGGCCAAACTCTGCCATCTTACCTGAAGAATACAAGCAAGACTGGCAGTACAGGACCTCTCTGAAGTCTGTGCAGTAGTTCATACTTGCTGGACTTTTCCACTGTGTGTAAAGAGGGACATCAAGTGGTCTGAGTTCCAGTAACTCTGGCTTGTCACACATTTTCTACACGCAGCTCCGATGACCCCCATGAAATGGCAAAGAAGAAACATTTAGTAATTGTTTGAATACTGCCAGCAAATTTCTGATAAGGATAAATTTTCAAAAATAATTGCATATCTTAGTAGATGTATGTGGGTAGGTTGTTTTATAGATTCATTTGTTTTCCCAATAACATTCTTCTTGTATTAGATAATAAAGTTCATTTTGTTTCTGAATGAAAATTGACAAAAAGGCCAGAGCATTACAGATGTCAGGGTCTAGTTGTGAAAAAGGTGTGTCACAGTTTGCCAGGGCTCATTTATAACAAAAATGTTTAAAAACAGAACATCTTGTTTACATCTATGATTTGGAATGTACTCAAATAAAAGCACTGGGCTCTTCTGTTCCCATATACTTAAAATCTCTTTGTCCTACAGTTATGGATAGATAGATAAAGAAGAGCTTTATATCATATTTCCACCAAGGAAAAAAAGATTAGGGAGAACAATACAGAAAGCCATTAATGGCAAGAACCATCTGCCTGTCATTTAAATGCTTCCTAAATTAGAAAAAAAAAACATGAAATTATTTGGAGGTTGTTTCTTTATTCCTTCAGTTACATTCTATGGGCAGGGGTTGATGGTAAAATAAACAATCAAAGTTAACATGGAAATCCAACAAGAGTCATACAAGCATGAGCTAACAAAACTTGTTCTGTACTAGTGAGACCTACAGAAACCCAGGGGAGCAGAATGATCAATGAAGTGAAGAGCATATGAGTAGACAGGTCCCCCAGCTCAGGACCCAGCCGGGGGCAAGTTCTTCCAACCTCTGGCAAGTTATTCAACTGCTCTAGACCGTGGTTCTTCATCTGTAAAATGGGAATAATAACAATCCCTACCAAAGGGTGACAGTGAGAAGTACATCATCAGACCACACAGGCCGGTCCAAGGGCCTAGCACATAGTAGCGCTCTGCACACCAGCTACCGCTCTGACTCACCCAGGAAGATCACCCAGCAGAGGGATAGGACATCCTGACCAGAGAACACCTCTCATTTCACATATTAATAAAATTTAGTTAGCTTCTTCCTTCTATGAATTCTCTTTTGAAAACTTAGTTCAAAAAGTAATATACATTTTGGGGGCTGGGGGTGTGGCTCAGTGGTAGAGCGTTTACCTAGCATGCATGAGGCACTGGGTTCCATCCTTAGCACCACATTAAAAAAAAATGTATTGTGTCTACCTACAACTAAAAAATACTTAATAAAAAAGTAATATACATTTTTAAGATAAAAAAATACTAAAGAACAGATTAAAAGTGAGAGTCTTTTCCCACCCCCAACGCCAACTACAATCATTCTTACTTTAAAAACAACCACTGGTCTCTGAGATATATACGTCTAATGTTTCTATATGTTTTTTTAAATAATTTTTAAAATAACGTTACAAGGTTATTCTATTAGTTGCTCTTTCACTTAATCTATCCTGAATATCTTTCAGGATATGTTAATATATGTAGATTCATGCTATTGACATAAATTTAATATTAAATTTTAAATAAAAGGATAAATGATAAAAATAAATTGTTAAATATTTTCTCATCATTGCTTAATTTCTAAGGGAGATCATAGCACTGTTATTGTCTTAAGTTCTAGCCTTTTAGAGATATGTGCTGCAATGTTTGTAGATAAATTATGTGGTGCCTATTAATAGCTTCAAATTGGAAGAGGGATAGAGAGAAAGAAAACGGAGAGTCATAAATAAAACAAGATTGACCATGAATTGTTAATTAAGCTGGCTGATGAGTAAATGGGGATTCGATTATTCTCTTTTTGTACTTTTGGATATTTTTTAAATTTTCCATAATAAACATTTTTTTAACCTTTTCTTTCTTACCTCACAATTTATCAACTAAATGCCAAACAGCCATACTTTCAAATCACAAAATTAATTCTTGACTGATTAGATGATAATTTAATCAACAAGACTAATCATCCATAACACCCATCCCCTAAGCAACACAAACAAACAAAAAACAACTTAGCTTTCCTATAGTTTTGATTATGCCATAAAAATTCAAATACAACAATCAGCCCAGAGAAGCAAAGTTCGTTAATATTAGGGGAGTTATTTATTGGCAAGTATAAATTATACCCTACCATAATTACTGCTATTTGAAGTTACTGAAGAAGTGTTTTCCTTTTTCTCATATACTGAAATTATTATAGCTGGATGAAAAAGGAAAACAGTTCCTTAGTCTATACACTCAAGAAATCATAAAGACAATGTTATATAACTATTCTATTCATCCAAACAGACACATATAATCTGGAGTGTGAGCACCAAAACTTTGCCATGCTAAAGAAAAGAGAAAGTCTTTTTTACATGACTAGAATAATTTTTTGAGGCTGTAATCTGTGTTTTGCTCTATGCACACCTCAACAGTTCCAAGAAGGTGACTTGGCCCTTGGTATCTCTTGCCTCTGGGGCAGTGAAGGAGGTCGACAGGGCACAGAGAGGAAATTGTCTGAATGCTACAATTCTTCCCAATGTTTGTAAAAGCCTACACACACACAAGAGCTATGTCTCTGTAGCCTGAAGACAGATGGGAGAGACAAGCACTTTCTAGGGCCACAAAAGGGAAGAGGAAGTTTTTTCAATATCGGGAAGATGTCCAAGTTCAGAAGATCCAGTGAGACATGGAATCTGGAAAGACCAGAGAGTGTCCAAGTGATGCACCCAGAAATAATGGAAGCTAATCCTCCATGTTCAAAATTCTTCAATACCAAACATGGACTGGAAGCAGGGACTGAGCAGAATTTGACATGGTCCAGATGGACACTGGGTGTCCCTGTAACATCCAGTGAGAGACAATGATCAGTGAGACCAGAAAGAACTTCACCTGTACTTTGATATCTCTTGAGATTCTGAACCTTTGTACAATGTTAGGAACAGGAGAGCACTAATAAATGTTTAGATTTCATTTCTGCTAGCCCAAAGGTGTGATGAGAACTTAAATGTGGGTTTCAGTGGATTTAAGGGAAACAAAGATGTGCAATATTTTACAGATCTGGATTTACGGTATTTAATTCACACAGAGTACTCCATTAAAAATCAACCATGCCAAGAAAAGTGGCTATAAAAGCAACCTGCCCCCACGTGGCAATCACCATCCTTCACATCTGCACAGCCTTGTTTATTTGGTGACGTGTTTTTACATATGTTTTCTCATTTGAAACTCACAGAAACAGAGTTCAGTGGCTCTCAAGCTGCTGAGAGTAGACAAGCAGGATTGAAATGGCTTAATGGAAGAGAGGACATCTAGTCACCAGGCATTTCCACACACACACACACACACACACACACTCATTCTCTTTCTTTCTCTCTCCTTCTCCTCCCCTCCTCTTCCCCTCTCCCTCTCTCTCTCTCTCTCTCTCACACACACACACACACACACACTCTGTCTCGCTCTGTCTCGCTCCCTCTGACTCTCGCTCTCTCCCTTCCTCCTCTCTTGTTAGGAAGAAGAGGAAAATTCTATTCAACAATTTAAGACATCTGTACACATCTGTCATTTGTAAGATGGATCTCACAGAACCCACTGCTTAGGATGAGTGTATTTCTTAAGGGGTTCAATTTAGGTTGCCACCCAATGGTGGTAGTAAGCCATGCCACTCTTCACTAAACACAGACTGAACACAAGAATCAAACATTTATGGGCATATCTGAAGAGGAAAGAGTCATAACACTTTGCAAATGCTTTCTTATAAAAAACATAGCTTTCTTAAAACCATCCAACAGAAAAGAAAAAAGTTTTAAAATACTATTCTTTTAACACAAACTTTTAAAACCAAGGGATTGAATAGAAGTTGCTTCAAGGAATGGCAGTTGAGGAAGTGAAGCAGGTGAAATTTTCATTTTTCTACTTTGTACATTTCTATTGTATATTTTTTTATCTTTTTATTGATTACAATGCAATTCATTACTTTTGTAACATACTCTAATTTGAAAAACTAGTCTTTTTAAATCAAAGGAATCTGATATCTAATTTAGAGTCTTTTCTCCTCTTTATCACAAAACATCATTTCCAGCTAATAAAATAGCTACAAACATAACTGTCTTTCAATACTTAACAGGACTTCAAAAAGAGTCCTTTGATTTCTTTCTTTTAATTATTCGCTTTTGTCATGAAAATCTCAGTTTGTCCACGCCCTATAGGCCAGGAATTCCCAGCTACAGTGGGAACACCAGTGAGATAAAGTAATCACAGGGGAACTTAGAATGAGCCTCAGAATTAAGAACTCTCTCTCCATCAACCTATGCCATCTGGTGAGAATGCAGGATTGAATGCTCCTGCCATTGAATTTTCAAGCATAGTCTCACCATACAGATAGTACACAAGGACAACAGGTTTTTGTTTCTATTTTAAAGTTAAAGGAAAAAATTTCTATGATAGGCAAAAGCAGTTTTACATCTGTAAAACTTACCACAAATAAAAAATAATAATAAGATGGCTACAAACATAAATATCTTTATTAAAAAAGGATGATGTTTTTGCAAAAGTGAGATTCACTTTCTTAGAGTGGTCAAGAGACATGACAGGTGGAGGCCACCACCCTGGACTGGCCCTTAGTACTCAAGGACAACAGTTTTTTGTTTCTATTTTAAAGTTAAAGGAAAAAATTTCTATGATAGGCAAATCGTAGCCTTCCTTTCAACTACTGGATTTGACTTCTATAACCTCCTCTCTTCTTTTCTGGCAGTAATAACTCATCCTAGGTGAGACTGTTCTTCCTAGACCTCTGATTTAAGACTTACCTTTTGTTCCTTCTTATTAGTAAACACACAGATTACCCTTTCTCTTAAGGAAGATAAACATCCATCTCAGGCGTGGCTTGATATCTCCCATTGTAGTAAGGTCTCCTAGCCTCTCAGGTCCACAATTCTTTTCTTTCTGAGAACCTCCTTCATCTTTCCCAAATGTCTTCCAGGTTTAGACCTGATAGCTTCATCTGCATGAATTTGAGTTATTTTTTAATTTTTTTCTCTTCATAATCCCCATAGCAACTGGCTTCTTCAGAAACTTCCTCACAAAGTCCAAAGATATCATCTCTCTTTAAGTGAACAAAACATTTTGAATAGAATTAGTACAGGAAAATAAGCTGGTTACATTACCACATCCTCAGACTTTTTCTTTTATAAAATGAAACTTATAAAAAAATACTGTCAACTCAGCTGGACAGAATTTGTTGGGTACTCTGAGGCTTATAAGTAATTAAAGGACGTATATAATTCTAAAAGATGCTGTCTCAACAATTTTTCAATAAGTATTAAGTATATTAAGAACTACACTCAATATACTTAACTATTAAGTATATTAAGAATCATCCTGTGAAAGATATGGGTAGGTATAAACTCAGCATTGCCTCCTGCACTTGCCATCATCTTAGGTAATAATAAAAGGCCGGTGTCACGAACAACAAGACAGTAAAACAACCCTGTCATCATTTTCAGTTGATGTAAGAGGAAGGTGAAATTTGAATTGGCCCCTGAGAGGCAGGCAGGATTTGAAAAATTGAAAGAATTGAAAAGATTACCCGCAGGCATCGTTCCAGAAAGATGTATTTATGTGCAGGGTAACCTGGAATGTTTGGAGGGACCGTGAGAAGATGAGTTTGGCTACAGGAGGTAAATTGAGACTTATAAGATAGGGCTAAAAGGCAGGGAGATAAGGCTAAAAGGCTGGTGAAGTCTTGACCTCCAGTCTTGACCTGGGTTTGGATTTTTCTCTCACAGGTGATAGGACTAACTAGTTAGAATAGGAAATTAGTCTAAAAGAAATTAGGAAGTGTAATCTAAAATTAAACTCTGAAATGGCTTGAGAGTTCGAAATGTATTCCTGTTCCAGTCTTATTTTTTTCTCCCTCCATTTCCCTACTCCCCTTTCAGCCAGAATAATTTTAAAAATGGCAGTTCTATTGTGGAATTTTAAAACAGCATCACCCTCCAGCTCACAGCTTCACAGAGAATTTCAGATAAAGTCTGCCCACCCCAACGCCTGGCCTTTGGGTGCTGGCGCTGGCCTGCCTTTCCAGACTTGTGGTCTACACAATAGGCAGCCTGAAAACACCTTTCCATCTGTCTGAAACCTCCTTTGCTCCTTACTTACCCCTTTCCCTTTTTGTCAGGCAAACTCATAACTCATCTTGAGGTTTTCATTTAGATGTCACTTCCCCAAACAAGGCTTACAAAGCTCCTCAAATCCAGATTAAGTTCCCTGCCACTCTTATTTCTATTGGCAGTTCTTAGGACCTGTATCCTTGTCTGTGACACATCCTCAGGGGAGGGGTGGTTTCTCCAGCACCTACACAGAGCCAGAAACAAAAGAGATGCTCAAAAATATGTGTTCCAATAAAAAAGGCAGAAGGCAAAAAGGAGTGGACGGAAGTCATAAAATAGGAAGATTTAGGAACAAATTTGAGGATGATTAGGGGCACAGCAAAGAAAGAAAGGGAATGTTAACAAACCTGAATTCTGACTGAGTTAACACAATTTGGTATATATAATTAGAAGATCCATTTAGATGAGCAATTACCAAGCCCTGGGAGTCATCGAGGGAATCAGGAGTATTATTTCTTTTTGATGTGCTTTAATTTTCACTAGTCATTCTGATTAACCGACTGATGTTTAGGAGTTACTTTTCCAGATGTCCTGTGAGACCATTTCTAATATCAGTGTCCTGATTTGACCAAGACACCTATGAACAAGCAATTGACAGAATCTGATAAATCACTTAATGTAAGAGCAGAAGGAACATATTATACTATGTAGATTTCTAGGCTAATTAGCCTGAAGTCACAATTTGCATGTGTCAGGCAGATAATAAATACTTGTCCAATGAATGAAACAGGGAATCAGGAAGAGGAAGCACAATCCGTGAAAAAAAGGCAGATTTGACTTTGAATATAAGTTTCCTGATACTCAAACAATTCTTTGTCCTCTGGAGCTGTCTCAAGAGAACTCTCCTCCTTCCTGCCCTAAGTGGATGTCGACCCTTGGCACTGCTGCTTGGAATATCACAGCAACTACCCCTTCTTTAAGGACTGGCACCCTCTCTAAGAATCATCCTCCTTATCATGTACAATCTTGCTGGGATTGTAAATCAGGTCCTATCGTAAACTAAAACAAAACAAGATTGTCCCCTTGATTTTTAAAACTTTAGCCCAGTGTCCTAAGAGCAGAGAAATCAGTTGTTGTTCATCCATTCTTACAGAGGTATTAGGTTCATTCCTGCTTTCTAGATCCTGGGCTGTCCCGGGTTCTGTCTTTGTTCTCAAGCCTTCCCATCAATTCTATGAACTACCAGTATACATCTAATAAATCTTCGTTTTATTGAATCTGGTACTTGCAAACATATAAATGAACAAAATCTAATAATATAACTACTTTGTTTAATTGCATAAGCGTTCCTCTGCTCACAGTAGATTCTTCTACTCTAGTTTCTGCACTGGGAAGGCACACATGGCCAATGCAGTTCTTCAATCAGTGCTGTCAAAGAAGAAAAGGAAAACAGAAGAAACGCAAGCCACACATGGAATTTAAAATTTTCTAGCAGCCATTTAAAAAAGTGAACAGAAACAGATGAAAATTAATTTTAAAAGTTTTATTTAAACCAAAATATCCAAACTATTGTTTCAACATTTAATCACTATGAAAATATACTGAGATATTTTACTTTTTTCAGCCTAAGTCTTTGAAATGTGGTAATGTTCACACTCACAGTGTATGTCTCAAGTCAGATGCTAAATTTTCAAAGGTTAAAGTGAAATGTCCTTCCAAAACAATAAAGCTATGAATACAGAAAACTGTTTTACTGTGTTAAACTTAAATTAGCTAAAATTATGCAGCTCCTCAGTTGCACTAGCCACATTTCAAGTGCTATGTGGCTACATATGACCAGTGCCTACTCTACTGTGCAGCTACAGGGAACCTTCTCTTGATAGATCCAGTAGTTGACTGAAATTGGAGGCGCTCACACTTTCAGCAAATTCTATTATGACTCAGAACTGTGTGGGGAGACCTATCCAAAATATTTCTTCCTCCAAAACAATGTTTCCTTGGCTGTGTAACTACAACAGGCTAACACATTATTGAGTGTGACAACTATCTTCTGTGTTCTATAATTCAGTAGCATGGGGAGATCAAGAAGTCATCTTTCCTGTCAGGGAATTTTAATTCAAAGTTAAAATTATACTATTACTCTTAAATCACTTTTTGTTTATTACATTTTAAAAGGTGGAAAGAGACTTTGGGGATTCACTTTCAGTATTTTCACAGTGAAATAAAAATGTAAAATTTTGAGTGGCAGGTTGAAGAATTTGACCTTTAGCTAACCGACAATGGCATCTCTTGTAAATTTTGGAGTCAAGGAGTGACATGATTAACATCAGTGTTTCAGGAAAACACATCAAAATCCAGGATGCAAGTAGACTGAAAACAGCAAAAGCACACAGGGAAGCTGTGGTGCTTCTAGCACCCTTAGCTGTGCATATGCTCTTGTATCTGCCAGGAACGCTGTTTTCCTCTTCTTAAGCCAGCAAAATACTTGTGCATCCTTCAAAATCTGGCTCACAGTCACCTCCTAGTTTCCTGGATGCAGATGGCAAACTATGTTCCTTCTTCACCTCTGCTCCCAAAGCACTTCTTTCAAAATCCTGTTGGAAGCCAAATTAAGACAGGCAGTAGAGCAGTGGTTCCAAGAAGCTGAAGAGTTACTCTTTAACAGGTTTATAGTTTCAGTTTTACAAATGTAGAGTTCAGTGGATGGATGGCTGTGATGGCGGCACACTAATGGGAACAACTAGAAGACTTTTCTGGCCGGCTAACTCTTCTTTCCATACTCAGTTTAAAGTTCACACCATTTAAGAGACTCCTCTTTTCCAGGCCAAAATGGTTTAGGTACCCTTGCCATACCATTTCATGAACCTCGTGCTTGTCTCCTCCCAACTGTAATCTATAGCTAATCATGTGGTATATTAGTTTACCAGGGTCACCAGGACAAAATTCTACAGACTGGATGGCTTATATTGCTTTTCTCACGGTTAAGACCAAGGTGTTGGCAGGTCTGGCTTCTCCTGAGGTCTCTCTCCTTGGCTTGCAGGTGGCCTTCCCTTTACACACACACCCCTCTGGCATCTGGGTGTTCATATTTTCTCCTTTTAAGGACACTGGGACAGGGGGTGTAGCTCATTGGTAGGGCACTTGCCTAGCATGCATAAGGCCCTGGATTTGATCCTATCAATCAATTAATCAATAAGGATACCCCCAGTCAATTGGGTTAGGATCCACCCTACATACCTCATTTAAAATTAATCACTTTTTTAAAAGGCCCCATCTCCAAATACAGTCACATTCTGAGGTACTGGGGGCTAGGACTTCACTATACGAATTTTTGGAGGCCACTCTTTAGCCTGCATGTGGTCAACCTCTATAGAACTCACCTGGTAAACTCCGTGAAAAGAAGGACTATCTACATCTCATTTCACAACCTTTAGTCACTGTACCCTCTAGTATACCGAGAGTATACTACCTCCAACTCTTCATACAACAAGAATTTCTCGACATTCAAACATCAACACTAACATCTTACAAGGGCCATTCTGGGCCATGTTATCTAAAGGAACCCCAAAGTCTCTCTTGCATCATTATTTTCTTTCCACCATGGCACTCACCACTTATTTACGTTCAGAATGTCAGCTTCAGAAAAGGGCGGTCATGGGTTTTTGCACACTGTTGTACTCCAGTGTCTCCCTCATATTTATGCATGAATGAGTTTCTGTAAACCACTCAGCACATTTTAAAGTCTTTATTTACACCACTGAGAAACTCTGCAGGGCTTTTAAAATCCCAAATGCGTTTTGAATCTCAGCTTTGCCACTCCTTCAGCAGGCCCCTGCCTGGTTCTAACACAGGACAGCAATACCTTCCTCCGAGTTCTGACAAGCTGCGGTACCCGCTCAAAAACGTGAGAGTGCCTGCTATTGGCTGAAAGCTGGCGTCCTGCCAAGTGCGGGACCTGCGGGTGCTGAGAGTCCGCCAGGGAAGCGCTAAGGCCACCCTCCGTCCCAGGTGCTTTCAACCCTCGGGCAGAGCGGGGTCTCCCCGTGCTCTTAGTCTCCGACGCCCATCCCTGTCTACAGCTGCTTTGGGGAGAGATGGTTTGGGCACAGCGACGCGCCTACCGGGCGCCACTGTCCTGAAGCCCGGTGCTGACGGGCCGCGCCGCTCCTCGTGGTCGGCGGTGCAGTGACGACCGCCTCCTGGGGCCACGGGGCATACAACCTAGGCGGCTGCACGGACGCCGGCGGGGATTCGGGGGACTCGCCCGCGCCGGCTGGCGACAGAGCCAGGGCCTCACCAGCTGCTGGTGGGGAGGCGCGGCGGGAGGGGCCACCGAGGGCCGAGGTGATCCTCCCCTTTGGGGGCTGCCGGGCGCCACCAGCAAGACGCCGTCTTCCCCACGTTCTCACCCAGCCTCCCTGCGAGCCGAGCGCGCATCCCCGGAGAAAGCGCGCGAAGAGCCTGGGACGCGCCCGGGCACGAGACGCAGGGGAAGGGCCCGCGGGCAGGGCGGTGCGACGCGAGCTGCGTGTGACGTCACCTGACGCACGCCGCGGCACGCATGCGCAGAGGGGCTGGTGGGCGAGGCTCGCGGCCGCAGCCAGCATGGCGGCCGAGCGCAAGACCAAGTTGTCCAAGAACCTGCTGCGCATGAAGGTGCGCGGGTGCTGGGGAGTCTAGAGGGACGACAGGGCCCCGACCTCCGGCCCGGGCTCGGGACGAGGCGGCGGGCGTGCGAGGGACAGGCGGGCCTCCAGCGGGCGCGCTCATTCATTCCCTGCGTCCCCCGCCAGCTCGGGGCTCGGGAGCCTGAGGGGGTTCGCGCATCGACCCGTGCGCGGCGGCGAGCGCATCCGGCAGTGGGAGGGTGGAGCCAAGGGTCCCCAGCTCCGGGAAGACGAGCCCGAGGCCTGAGATCGAGGGAGAAAGGGGGAGAGAGAAAACACGGAGGTTTCCAAGAACTACAGTAACCCACTGGGTCTGGAAGGCAGGCCGTGCTCACGGGGAGCAGGGGTTTCAGGCGGGACAGAGGATTGGTTTTGGTTTTGTTTCCTTTAATTTATGAGCAGTAGGAACCTGTTGAGCACCGGGAACGGTCTCTAGCTATGTTGCTTTTCAGGATTACTTTAACTGGTCTGTGGAGGATATGTTGCTGGAAGAAAGGCCCGACAAGGCACAAAATTGTGGCAGTTCAGCGAAAGTGAATCGTCACCCAACTTCAAAGAAAATTGATTTTAAGATCTGAAATTCAGTCAGTTTATACTTTCAAAGTGGAACAACAACAAAAAGCATAGTAGAAAAAATGAACGCAGGAATGAGGACAGAAAACAACTAAGCCTTAAAATTTAAATAATACAGATAATCAAATATTGATAGTCCTTGCCATATGCCAGGCACTGTTCTAAGTGCTTTCCATATGATGATCCATGTGATTCACATACTAACCCGTTGAAGAGGGTGTGGTCATTATCCCTCTTAACAACTGAAAGGAAGTGATATCCCTGAAGTCACACAACTAGTAAGGACTGGAACTCAGTTCATCTGTCTGCGGAATTCTTGCTCTTGATTGCTACTCTCTACTGCCTGGCACTTGTTGGAGATGGTCTTTGACTTGCAATGAGATTATGCCCTGAAAAACCCATCATAAATCAACGTATGATAAAAGTGCATGTAACACGTCTAACCTACTGTACATCATAACTTAATCACATAGTACATTGTAGAGTACCAGTTGTTTACCTTCCAGTTTGTGGGGCTAAATGGGAGCTGTAGCTCACTGCTGCTATTTATCACCAGAGAGCATCATACTGCATATGGATAGCCCAAGAAAAGATCAAAGTTTGAAGTACTATTTCTGCTGAATGTGTGTCACTTGCCATCATAGAGTCAAAAATTCATTAAGTTGGAACAGTTTTAAGTAGTTACACCGATTGTTAGATATCGTGTTTAAAGAGTAGTGGAATTTCCAAGAAAAGAAAGTAAGACATAAGTAATGTTTTGAAGAGTAAAGAGAAAATGTTACATGTGCAAGATTTGAATGGAGTTGAGTTTGGATGTAACTAGGTAGGGATTAGTAGGATGAGGGAAGGAGGGGGCAAATTGTAGCATGACTTATATAGTTTGTAAAGTGCTACTTCTGCACATATCAGCAAAATTTGAGTCTTACTGAACAGTATTTTCTTTAGGTTTAATGGTTTATAATCTCATTAATTTCAGAGAAGTGGAATAGATTGACCAAGCAAGCGCTGAGAAGATTTTAGCAGGAGCATTAGCTCTTGGAATAAGCCAGATAAAGATCTGCTGGGTGATTAGTGCTGAAAATCTGGAGTTAACAAGGAAGAAATTGTCTTAAAACAATCTGCAAAACAAGGAAGAAATTGTCTTAAAACAATCTGCCCCCACCCAAGTAGATGGGAAAGTTTGAATTGGATGTTGGAAGCAAAGGAGACATGAGGAAATTACCCAGGTTCTCCATTTGAGTTAGCAGCTTCCATCACTGACAAGAAAGAACTTAGCCAGCAAGATCACAGGTGACACTGCATACAGAAAAAGCAGAGTATATACTGTGAAAAGTCATGGAGCATTATAGCCAGTGTTGCTGTTCACTCAGACTGTGAGAGTGCAGGCAAGTATGAGATCACTGAGCATTTAGTCCTGACGCACTTGTTTTCTGGGCTCTTGAACTCCACTGAGTTCAGCTGTTGGACAGGGAGTGATCCTGGTAGGAAGTTCAAAGAGAAGGATGTGGATGGAAGGTTTGCTGGTATGATGGATTGCTTAAAGAGAAGGTGCTTGTTCGTGGTTTTAACTCTTTTGGACCCTTAAGACCGACAAGCTTTGGTGAACTTTTTAAAGGTTCAGATAGTAAATATTTTAGGCATGTGGGCCAGGCTGTCCTTGTAGCACCTACTCAATTCTGCAATTGCCACTCAGAATCAAATGAGCATTACTTTGTTCCAATAAAACTTTATAACAGCAGACATCCACTCTGAGGACTGTACTTTTCCAAAGCCTGCTCTGTGTCCTCCGTGGTGAGAGAGGTTAAATCACTAACTTTAGCTCATATTCTGAGATGCTATAGTCAGGAGACTAAACTGCTGCCTAAGAGTGGAGGTGCTAGATTCACATCTATAGAGTCTTTCCATGTGTACCAAACATAGATTTATGTGAGTATTTGTGTACCATAAAGAATATCTACCTGACTAAAAGTAGGAGATAAAATGGTAATTGGCAGGATTGGTGAGTTTAGCACCAAGAATGTTAAGTGCTGAGATGAGGCATCAGCATGTAGGGAGAACCATCTAGGAATGCGTCTGTAAAGGTAAGACTGGTCTGGGTTCATTTACATTAGAGGGGCTTTATTGAACTCTTTATGCCAAGTGCAGCCCAAGTACCAGCAATATAAAACAAAAGAGTGCTGACACTGATTTTGTTTTGACAGTTCATGCAAAGGGGACTGGACTCAGAAACCAAGAAACAACTAGAAGAGGAAGAAAAGAAGATCATCAGTGAAGAGCACTGGTACTTGGATTTGCCAGAGCTTAAAGAGAAAGAGTAGGTTTATTAGAGTTTATATTGATGTATGGAACAGTCAGAAGAAAAATCCCTATAGATTTGACTTACCATTCCACTGACATAAAATAATTTCTGTTCAGTTTCTTGGGTTAGCCTTGCAAATAATTTTCTACAAACTATTCAACCTATAAAAGTTCTACTTGGATTTATGTATTTTTACTGACTTCCCAGCCATCATTTATAACATTGTCCCTTTTTTTTCCATTGAATAAAGGAATCTAGTACATACATCTCTGATGATAACAGAGGACTTTTTAATTGGATGCTGTCATATTCTCTGTGTCACATTAAGTTCCAAAATTAGGTGTGTACTTCAGGCTGCCCCAGTTTTGTTTCAGTAGCAGTTTTTTGTTAGACTGAGGCTCTTAAGGCAGGTCAGGAGCTGTTTGTTTCTTTTTCTTTCTTTCTTTTTTTTTTAATTATTTAAAGACCATTCATCTAGCACACATTCACTGAGTCTAGAGTGTATTCAGGAACTTGGCTCAGCACTTTACACCATAGCAAACATAAGAGCTGCCCATTTTCATTCTTTCCATCTTGCAGCTTAACAGAGAGTAGTTTGCCCAGAGCCACCCAGATTGTCAGTGCCAAAGCTGCGGTAGCACACAAAGACAGTTTCCCCTTAACCTCCAAGCTTGACTGGTGCCTAAGAGGTGATTTTGAATGAAGAAGTGATGGATTCACCTCATTTACTCATCTAGATCCTTCTGGAAGCTCCTTATCATTGTTTCCTAGTAATCTCTTGCCTTGGCAAGCTCTGCATGGGTGATTTTACTTAAACCTTTGCCCAACAACTGAATGCTGTGTATATTTTCAAGCACATATGTCTCTCCTTTCTTTCCCTGATAGTTTGTTCTTGATTGACCATGTTATATTCCCTCTTCATTTTTCTGACTTTTCCTGGAACTTTTTGGAAGCTTAGAGGTCCTTCTGTAAAGACAGAACATTTTCCCTACCAGAAGGAAGAGACATTTTCCCCCCATTTGCCTCTTAGAGGGAGCAGGGTGTTGGTGAGAAGTGAGCAAGTGCTGTCAGATAGTATTGATGGGGAGAGGGTCGGTCCTCAGGAGGAGCCATGATCTGGATTTGTGCTTTGCCTTATAAACTCGCTCAAGTCTTCCAGATGTTTATTGAAGGGTGGGACAGGTTTTTGGGGGGGAGTGGGAGGCTGGGTGTTACCAGGGATTGAACTCACGCACTCGACCACTGGGCCACATCCCCAGCCCTGTTTTTGTATTTTATTTAGAGACAGTGTCTCATTGAGTTGCTCAGCACCTCGCCTTTGCTGAGGCTGGCTTTGAACTCATGATCCTTCTGCCTCAGCCTCCTGAGCTGCTGAGATTACAAGTGTGTGCCACTGCACCCAGCTAGGGTGGGACAGTTTTGATCAAGGAGAACATACTCTTGTAGTTTCCATTTATAATTCAGGTTCCCTGATTGTTTCTTTTGGCATTCATATTTTCATATAAATTCTTGAGCATATTTATAATTACTGTTCTAAAGTCCTTTTCTACTAATTCCATCATCTTTCTTTTGATTTTTGTTTGGTTATGAGGGTTGCATTTTCCTGCTTCCTTGCATGTCTGCTCATTTTTTTATGTGTGCCCTGCGTTATGTATGTTACCTTCACTGACTACCTAGATTTTGTTGTCTTCCTTATAGAGTGTTGAATTTTGTTCCATTAGGCAGTAAATTTAAACTAATCAGCTTATTGTTTTTATTAGAGTGGGTTTGATAGCTTTTGCTTTAAGGCTTAATTAGCCCTACTCCTAAAGTAGGGCCTTTCTGCTCAATATCACAGGAAGTTCAGGCTTGACTTCTGCTCTCTGGCTAGACAGAACTCAAACATAACACTCCTCTGTGCAAGCCCTGGTATCTGTTCAACATATAGTTACAGGATGAGTTTTCTTTTCCAGGTGTGGTAGGCTGGAAGATATCAAGGTTCCTGTCTTTGGAACCTGTGTTACCTTCTGTGGCAAAATTGACTTTGCTGCTGTGGTTAAGTTAAGGATCGTTAAATGAGAGGTTGCCTGGATTATCTGAGTGGACCTTAAATGCAATCATGCATTAATAAGAATGTATTAATCCATTTTTAATTACAATAATCAAATGCCTGAGGTTGGGTAACTTTAGAAAATAAAGAGATTTGTTTAGCTCATAGTTCTGCAGATTCAAGGACATGACTGTGGCATCCCCTAGGCTCTGGGGAGGACCTCTCACTGGATGGTGCATGTGGGAGGAAGAGTTACCATCTTGAGACAGGAAGCCAGAAAGTCAGGTTCAGGTTCAGATTTTTATGACAGCTCATTATCGTAAGAATCACTCCAGGAAACCAGCATTCCCTTCCAAGGCAACCCCGCCAGTAACTTAAGGACCTCCCTCTAGGCTGCACATGTGAGAGGTTTCAGGACCTCTCATATGGCCTCACTGGGGACCAAACTTCCAACACATGAATCCCTGGGGGACAAACTATTGCATCTTGTAAGAGGCCAAGGGAGATCTAACACAGAGGAGGCACTGTGACCACGGAGGAAAAAGTTGGAGTCATGTAGTACCAACCCAAGAATTGCTGGCTGCCACCAGAAGCCGAAAGAGGCAGGGGGCAAATTCTCCACTAAAGTCACTGTCCTTTCAGCACCTTAATTTTGTTGTGACCTCCAGAATGGTGAAAGCCTAAATTTCTAATGATCTAAGCCACCGATTTTCTGGTAATTTGTTATAGCAGCCACAGAAAGCTGAGGCACCAGATAACTATTCTCCCAGAAGGCATGTGTGGGAGTTGCTTCTCCTGATGTGTGGCTTCACCTGGGCCAGGTTAGTGTTCAGCTGGAGGCTCAAGGGATTCCACAGCAGCTCCTGGATTCCCTGTATCTCCTGTCTCTGTGGTCCTGACCCATGTATTCTAGCCCCACGTGTAGTCCCAGGCTTCAGCTGGTCTCCAGGTCAGCAGGGCTGTGCTGTTTGTTCTCTGGCTTCCTGCTCCACGATCTGGAGACCGCCTCTGGGCAGAAAGCCAGGTTTCGTGGGACTCACTGTGTGGTTCTCTTCTTGGTTAACCAGTGCTCTGACATGGTCAGAAAGTAACTGTTTCATATTTTGCCCTATTTTTTAGTTGGCTCTGGGATGGCCGGGAACAGACTAACCTGCTAATTTTCTTCTACTGTCTAATGGCAACGTTTTCTTTATTATCTGGTGCCATGAGAGCAGAGGCTTTTTCATTCCGGGCTGTTCCCAGCCTCTAGAAGAGAGCCTGCATTGTGTGGCGTGGGAGTGTTTGCTGAGTGAGTCCTGCTGAGGGTCACAGCCAGCTGAGAATGCTTAGCTTGGATTCAGGGTCATGAACTGGCGGTACTGAGGAGAAACCCTCTTGGAGACGGTGCAGTTCTTCAGGGGAATCGCGGCTGCCATGCTGCCTCTGGGGCCAGTGTTGCCCCCTAGCGCAGCATTGTTCTTCCTGGGCTGATTGTGGAGAATGGTTTTGGTGTTAGTTCCATACCTCATCATCCTTATTTCTGCCAGTTTCTACTTGTGCTCATCCAGCTTTCCCAAGGTTCCTATGGGAACATCCAGGGCCCGTCTTCCAGGTGTTTAGCTAAACATTTCAACCAGTACACTCTGTGAAAGCTGCCCAGGGCCCTCCTGCATATTTATTCATTGTATTTATTTATTTATTTTCCTGAATGTTTAATAAGAATTGGGGGATGGGGGCTGGTGATATAACTGTTGGTACATGCACAAGGCCACGAGTTCAGTCCCCAGCACGGGGGTGGGTGGTGGGGTTTAAACATCAAAGAAATTTTGCTACACCTTTGGAGAGTCAAGTTTACTAATGCTTTTGGTCTGTGCATCATTGTGTAGGTATTTGTGCATAATGTTTAGAAGACCGTGCCTCCAGCCTGTATCTCGCATCTCCCAGGGCCTTTGCTGGCTGAATTAATCAGATTTTATTTCCAGCCCCGAGTTAGAAATCTTATTGCATTTTTACTTGATCCCACTGAGAACCTTGATATTGGTTTTTTCCTTCAGTCTTGATTTTTACTTGCTCTGCTTTGTTGCGTGTAGACTTGCCATTGATACAGGTTTATTTTCTCATTTAGGAGTATCATAATAGAGGAGCAGAGTTTCTTGTTATGTGAAGATCTTCTGTATGGAAGAATGTCATTCAGAGGATTTAATCCTGAAGTTGAGGTATTAAATATAATTGCTTCAAATTTAAATTTTTTCCAATTGAATTTTTCCTGCCAATAGTTGAGCTTAGGTTTCTCCCTACCAGGTATCATTTCTCCTCATTATATAGAAAATAACAAGTCTTGAAATACTGCTGCAGCTATTTAAAGAAATTGCAGGCGTTGCAGTCTAGTTTTATGGAGAATTGAGTAGATAATTTAATACAGCATCACACGGTCCCTGATGGTGCCACTGAGCTAGAATTCAACTGGAGTCTTTTACAGGAGTGTCAAGATTTTATTCGAATGATGCTATTATGAAAAGTTATCTTCTGGCATCTGTAAATGTATCTTTTCTAATGGATATTACTTTAAAATTGTATAATTTGACTTTTTAATGGACAGATTTTAATCCAAGCTTGTAAATAGACTTTTAAGTGAATCCTTTGGAAAGTTTGTTCAAAAGATGAATATTCACCTTGTAGCTGAGTTGTTCGTTTGAGTTTCCTGCCTCAGGTTTGCAGAGAAGCAGACCTTTATTGAACATCTTTATAGAACTTTGGCACATACGTTGGTGCCATCTCATATTTGATTATCCAGATGGACACTGGTGATATAAATCTTCAGTTTTGTAAATATCACCTGAAGCCAAGCTTCTTGCCCTTGGCATTACTGACCTTTGGGGCCAGATCATTCTCTGGTAGTGGCTGACCTGAGCATTGCAGGGTGATCTGCAGCATCCTGGAACAGATTTCTACCCACTGAATGCCACTAGCACACACTGCCCGCTTTAACCCAGTCATGACAGCCAGAAGTGCCTTCAGACATTTCCATGCATGTTGTCCTCGTGGGCAGAATTGTCCCCAGGTGGGGCCTGCTTCTCTAGGATGCCTCTAGAGAGCCACAGTTGACCGAGCCCACTGCAAGGGTATGTTAAGGATGGCAGGTTGGGGGAGGGAGCACGTGATAATTAAGGTGTTACGTTTACTTTACACAAAGCCAACACTAACCATGTTTGGTTTTTATACTTTCTTTGCTTTGGCCTGCTTTGAGCTTTAGATGGAAAGAAAAAAAAAACAAAGAGAGATTGAGTGTAAGGTGTCCAAAGAGCAGGGTTTGGGTGGTATGCCCCACCCCGCAGAAGGTACGCGTGGTGTCGAGGAACATGAGGGTGCCCAAAAACGGTGCTGGTTGCTGGTTCTGTGATCCTGGACACCCTCTCTGGGGAAAGGCTGTTACGTATTTTCTTATTGGTCCTTTAAGTGTTAGAGAAACAGTTGAGCCTGTTTCCTCATCTGCCAGCCTTTCTCACCCTGCCCCAACTGTAACTGGTAGTATGCTTTATTCTCTTTTAATTTTATCTTTTTGGTCTGCTAAAGAATAGCTATTAAGAAAAGGTTAGTGAGGGAGGAGAGGCCGTGGCTCAGAGACACCATGTGCCATGCCTCTTCCACCCCGAGGTTCAAAGTGGGCTTGGCTGCAGATTCTGCACACCATGCAGGGCCAGGCTTCCACTTCTGCCCCGCACTGGCTGTGCTCCCGCCTGCCACTGAGACGTGCAATCCAGATTACTGATGACTGTATTTCTTGAGTAATACTCTTCCACTGGGTTCAAAGAAGTTCAGAAGAAATCTGAAGTTTATTTTTTATGTCCCTCTCTCATATTGTGGGAAGAATGAATTTCCTCTCTCGTATTGTGGTATGATATGTGCACCTTAAATATGAGACAAAAGATAAGATATATGATCTGAAAGACCCTTTGAACTCCTCGGCACTAAATATGATGTGGTGGGGCTTTTCTTACTGGTCTGTGATTCAGAGCTGAGCTCTGTAGCCATCGTGGCATCAAGTATTACAGAGTATTCCTTACAAATTCCGACCCATCCTCTAGGTTCTTTGACTTTAGTTTCTCCACCTTCAAATAAGTTTGATGCCAGTTCCTTTCACAAGCCTTGTCTAGCCCTCATGGTCAGCACTGGTGTGTTTTTCAGAAATTGATGCTTCAGATGAATGCTAAGAATAAAGCTGAAGATGAAGATGAAGATGAAATAGTAGAGCTTGATGTGTCAGATGAGGAAATGGCTAGAAGGTAACTGTTACCTGGGAACAGCTTTGCGAGCTGGGCCTTGTGCTCATTGGTGCCCTCTATGCACTTCTCTTACTCTGTGGTCTGCCGAAGCTTTAAAAGAACTCCCCAAGGGGCTGGGGTTGTGGCTCAGCGGTAGAGCGCTCGCCTAGCATGTGTGAAACACTGAATTCAATCCTCAGCACCACATAAAAATAAATAAAATAAAGGCATTGTGTCCAACAAACTACAACTAAAAAAAAAAAAAAGAACTCCCCAAGCTGGACACGGTGGTGCACACCTGTAATCCCAGCAGTTCAGGAGACTTAGGCAGGAGGATTGCAAGTTTCAAGCTAGCCTTAGCAAATTAGCAAGGCCCTAAGCAACTTAGTGAGACCCTGTCTCAAAATATAAAATAAAAAGGGCTGGGGATGTGCTCAGTGGGTAAGTGCCCCTGGGTTCAATCCCCAGTACCGAAAAGAAAAGAAAAAAAAAGGGCCCCAGCAGGAAGACATCCACACAGTCTGTTTCCTCTCAGTGTCTCAGGTGCCTTCTCCTGTGGTAAGCTGACAGTTAAAGTCTCTCCAACGCTTCTTCCACATATTTAAAAATGTTTATTTAGAGGAATGCAAAAGGAGCTGGGGATATAGTTCAGTTGGTAGAGTGCTTGCCTCCATGCACGAGGCCCTGGGCTCAATCCCCAGCACCACAAAAAATAAATAAATAAATAAAAATAGAATAATGCAAAAGCAAAACCAGGAAATAATTCAGTCATTCTTTAAAAAGTTCACAAATTTCTAAATCAAACTGTTTCTTTTAATTATAGTTTCTACTTTTCCCATTACTTTTGTTGCCTTTGGTTTGATATTCTTGACAAGATTTGATTCCTATTTATTTGAAAGTAAACTTGTGCTGTATGTCATTTTAACAGATATGAGACCTTGGTGGGGACAATTGGAAAAAAGTTTGCCAAGAAGAGGGACCGTGCCAATTATGAAGAAGATGAAAATGGAAACATAAAACCAGTTAAAGCAAAGAAGATGTTCTTAAAGCCCCAAGATTAAAAATGATGCCTTAAAATATGTCTCAGGGTGGCTGTGAAAACAGCAGACTTTGGAGCCCATCCCGATTGCGTCTTTTAGCTGTTAATACTTGATGTTTATTTGTAAAGAGATGTGTAATTTTAGAAATAGGCTGTGTTTGAAACAGATGTGCAATGGATGTTGTACATCCTTTTCCGAATCGAATTCGTCAGGAGCAGAAGCTGAGCCTGGATGTGTATAGGCACGGCGTCGCTTCCTGAAGATTTTACCTCAGTTCTTTCTATACAGCTCTCCAGCCTCTGACCTTGAATGGACTCCTATAGATTAATGCCAGTGTTTAAATTGCCTTTAAGCTTATATTTTACTTTAGATTATTAAACATATAATCATGTCAAGCCAGTTCATACATTCATTTTAGAGTCCAACGTCTTAGGGATTTGTTATGTGTACATCCATCAAGAACAAACACGCCTCTCCAGCCTGAAGTATTTGCAGGCTGCCAGGTCATTATCACTTTATGCTATTGTTTTTTGTTTAAGGCATTTAATTTGTTTAAAAAATGTTCTGTAACAAATATGTTTCCATATGCTTTTTCTGTTTTCTTACACTTTCAAATAATTTTAGTCTAGATAATGTAACTTACCAAATAGTAATGTTTAAAATCAGCCTTTAATTTAGAATATACTGATATACTAGGTTGAACCATAAGAAGTTGCCTTGTATGGGTCAAAAACAATTATCAGTCTCTTATGGTACAGGCCAATAGAATTGACCACACCATCTCAGCCTGTTCCTGTTCTGAGTTCTAGGTATAGAAGCATGTGGAATTCAGTGTGTCTGTGTCAGTCTGGAGATAGGTACTGAGAATTTTTGAAAATTACTGATATCATTTAATTTTGTTCTCAGCAAATAAACGAGATACAGATCTCTTTCCCTGAATCTCTGCAGATTTTGGTTGTTTTGTGGCCTCAGTTCTCTGGTGAATTATGACAAGTGATTTGAAGACCAGGCTTCTTTTCTTGTGAGGGCGGGAACAGTGCCTGTAGCACTCCATCCTGGAGCAGGGTTGGGAGTTCCTCCCCGTGCCTGCCAGCACCCAGGCCTACTGAACGTCTCGTGCACACTGGGAGCGTTCACGCAGCACTTCTAACTGGTGAACCCACGCAAGGCAATGGGCTACCCGATTCTGCCTGTCCTCTTGTCACCAGGAGCAGTGGGTGGAACGGGACGGTGGGAGGGTCTGCTGAGCACTCATCTGTAGCAGTGGAGAGGGTAGAGCGCCCCAACTGACAAAACGGAACTTATGCTTTGAATTGGGGACCACTACGTGAGCTTTTGCCCAGGGGTCACACTAGCATGTGTTTAGCACTTCAATGTCCAATAACAGGATTTTAATGGAAATAATAACCTCAAAGGGTTGTGACTCAGAACCTTGAGACCATTAACTGTTAGGACACCCCACCACATAGAAACCCTGAGAAGCTGAGGGAGGTGAAACAATTGTGGATGTGAATAAGTTCACTAACTGCAGCCTGTGACCAACAGTTGCAGAAATAAGTCACTGCCTCAGTTCCATGCTGTGTGTATACTGATTGCTTCTCTCTTCTCTTTTATATAATCTTGGGACTTTGCTGTTTGCTCTGTGACTAAGCTTTAACTGTAACTGAAGAGATGAGTGTGACTCCTAGAAACTGATCAAAAGTCTACTAGACATTCTTGTCTCATTTTTGAGAAAAGGTGTCGATCTCTTTTATACAAAGATGTTTGTGATTTATTAAGTAGAAATAAAGAGGTGCTTCTCTTACTGCAGGAAGATTATGTTAAGAAGCACTTTGTGTGCAGATGGTGAATGGCCCAGGGTAGGCTCTAGCAGATAGTAAGCAAGTGTGTCTCATGTTCCAACTCACTCTCGACACTGTCATCCTAGGTATCTGAGCAGGACTGGTTCCAGGGCTTCTGGAGGGTACCAAAATCTGAGGATTCTTAAGTCCTTGGCATAAAACAACGTAGTATTTGCATAGAAGTTTTGCACATCCTCTCATGTGCTTTTAAGCTATTCCTAGGTTACTTACAATACCAAACACAATTAAATGTTAAGTGAATAGTTGTTATACTGTGTCGTTTCTATGTGTCGTCTATATGTTCAGTGCAGTAGCAAACATTTTTTCCTGAATTTTTTTTTTATACCAGGGATTGAACTCAGGTTAAGGGTACTCGACCACTGAGCCACATCCCTAGCCCTATTTTGTGTTTATTTAGAGACAGGGTCTCCCTGAGTTGCTTAGTGCCTCACCCTTGCTGAGGCTGGCTTTGAATTCGCAATTCTCCTGTCTCAGCTTCCATAAGTGCTAGGATTACAGGCGTGCGCCACCACACCCAGCTTTCCTGAATATTTTTGATCCACGGTTGGTTGAATGCACAGATGCAGAACCCACAAATAAAAACACACTGTACTCAGCTTCTGGGATCTTCCAGTGGAGGCCCAGAGGGAGATGATAAAGCTAGAGGAAGAGAAAGGACCTGGTCCTTCCTGTCTGCTTCCTTTTTCCTTCTTCCACCTTCACCGTGCTCAAAACACCTTCACCTGCAGAGGCTGGTGTGGCCAGTGACAGTAGTTAACACCAGTTTACAGTGTTCCCAGTGCTTGCCGGAGCAGCTGTAGCCCCCTCTGGGAGTGGCTCTGGCACTAACCAACCCCCAGTGCTCCCTCCTCACATGTCTCTGTTGCTGGGCCCACAGGTCCCCACTCAACCCCACGGCACTGGTATTAACTGAGCAGCAGCTCGTCAGACATCTGAGTGGCAGCTGTCTGTGCCCCTCCAGCTTCTACTTA
Organism: Geosciurus inauris; assembly: GCA_004024805.1. NCBI lineage: Eukaryota > Metazoa > Chordata > Mammalia > Rodentia > Sciuridae > Geosciurus > Geosciurus inauris. Next base: position 74,301 of record PVHX01000568.1, on the reverse strand, counting down.
ACAATTCCACCTCTTCCTTGGGTGGTGGCTTCCTGCAGGACACCTTAGTGCCCAATTAGCCATTCTTTGTATTGATTTCCTGTGTTAAAATAAGGGTGGTTCTTCAGTCTTTATCCAAAAGAATCAACAGCCATGCATGCATGCCCAGCTTGTCACACAACTCAACAGCCAAGAAGGGAAGCCAGCCGGTGTCCGTCAGCAGAGGAATGGATAAAGAAGATGTAGTATATATGCACAATGGAATTTTATTCAGTCATGAACAAAATTATGTCATTTGCAAGAAAATGGATGGAACTGGAGAGTATTATGTTAAATGAATTAACCCAGACTTAGAAAGCCAAGGGTCCTATGTGGAAGCTAAAGGGGATAAGACAAGGAAAAAAAAAGATCTCATGAAAATAGAAGGGACACCAGTAGGGTAAAGGAAGGGGACCGGGGAAGGGAGGAGGAGAGGGAACAGTAGGGTATGAAGATCAAATTATGTTATGTGCATGTACAAATATGCCACAGTGAAACGCACACTCTCCTGTATAATTATTATGTACCAATTATTTTTTAAAGGATGTTGAAGGAGTTAAGGCAAAATAATGCCAAATGGGTATGTTGACTGTTTCAAGCTAGAATCACTGAGGACCTGCAGCTTTAGAAAGGGTCCTTCAGCCTGGCTTCTCCTTCATACGGGAAGTCATACAGATTCTTTTGAGAGCAGTGTCCTTCCCATGCCAAGGCTGGAAAATAGCCTTGACCACCAGGGACTGGTAATTGGGGCTGCAGTGAACCTGAACTCTCAAACCCTAAAGGAGCACTTATCTTCCACTAGCTTCTACATTCCCCATATGTCTCTTGGTGGCATGCCTAGAACTTACTATGCTGGTCCAAATCTTTACTGCCCTTCGTTCCTGCACACATTGATTGTTCTTTGTCTAAAAAGGCATGTAAGCATCATGATTACCATTCTTCAGACTTCATTCCTTTGTGAAGATCCACACATACATGCAAAATGAAAACTCTTACGCTCTTGTTAATCAGCCTTTGCAGTAAGTTCCAGCCATGGAACCCACACAAGAACTACAGGAGTGTCACGAGCGGCATGTGCAATTAATAATTTCCTGCAAATTACTCAGAGGCGGATCGTCTTTAAATGCAAGTGTATGTTCAATCACAACAATCATCAAATATAATTAATTAATGCAAAAAGTGTTGGGTGTGCTGGAGCATCCTAACATTCAATGCGCACTAATTAAACACTATAGGCAAAGCCCACTATCCTAGGGCAACAAAACACTACCAGCAATTCACACAATCCTAGAGCCATCACAAGCCCCACAATACCTCCGATGCCAGGTGACTTCTCTTAGTCAAAAAGCAGACGTTGCCCTTGTCTGGGGATCTCTTCAGCCAATGGCTGGATGTCAGGGAATAATGGAGTTGATCCAGGGACGGACAGCAAGGTGGCCAGTCTCATTGATGTCCTTGGAGCAAAAACCCCCAATGTGGCAGGACAAGCAGTTTAAATGCAGTTCCAAGTTGGTGGTGTGAGCTGGTGATTGGTTACACCCAGTAAAAGTCAATGTCATTGGTTATGTCCAGTGAGACAGTGTAATTGCAACTGGGCATTTCTTTGTGCATGTGCACGGAGCTGGGCTCCCTATCAATTGTCACCAGTCATTGCTAGGCAGGCCTATGGTTAGGTGGCCCTCACAGCCCCTTATAGATTGCAAGCAGGCATGACTAAGCAAGTCAATGGCTGCTGTTCCTTACGGCCAGCAACTAACTTAGTGAGTCCCCGGCATGTTCAGGCATGTCAATGGCATACGCTCCTTACAAGGAGGCAGGGGGAATCTTTCTTTCCGCTACAGTGTTTTTCTTTTTCTTCTTCTTTTTCTCCTGATAAGGTCTTAACTGATACACATTCATCCTAAAGTAAAGTCTGTCAAATCATGGGCTCGGTGAACTTACAATGCTTACTTCTCTAGTCCACATTCAAGTTCATAACTATTAAAATAAAAATGTCCATTCAACTTCAACTTCCTATAAGCCAGCTCATGCAACCAGTAGTTAGCATACACTTTGAGAAAGCACTGCCCAGCAAATTAATGCTTGCTGATCAGATTGCCATGTTATTCATTCATTCGAGCTCCATTGTTGTCAAGCCACTGTCCTCTAGGGGAGAGACTGTATCTTACACTGTGTTTGCCCCAGTGCCTAACAAGGAGTATGTTAAAGCTTTCAATAAATGTTTCTTTAGTGAATGAGTAAATGAATAGCAGTTGGGATGATTTGGAAACCAATTAGCCCACAAAGCCTATTTACATCACTGTGCTGAGCAAATAAAAGGAGACCAACCAAATGAGAAAAGCAAACTGCTATTATTCTGAGCTTGCTGTAGGAAAGGAGCAAGCCACCTCCACTTGCATTTGGTCAGAACCTCAAAAGCAGGCTGAGGAACAGGAACACTCAGGTGTGCCCTGACTGGAGACTGTTGGCCTAAGGAAGGTAGAGGCAGGTGATTAGGAATGAGGACATCCTAATGGATTGATTAGAGGTGCATATTTGGCCATCTCTAAGTTGGTCCTAAATGGGATGCAGGGGCAAAGATTAAGGAAGCTGTCAGTTAAACCCTGGCCAAAGCCTTGTAGCAGCTGTTTAGCTTCTAAGATTGTCACTAGAGATAGCAATCTGGCTTCCTACAAGTCTGACTTATGAGCAGAGTGGCTGCCTGAGTTGTTTACTGTAGATGAGGGCTTGCTTTCTTGGGCAAGTTGCTTGCAGGTCAAAACTCCATTTGTATCCATGGTTTGGCCTTTGTCCATTTGTAATCCTCGGTTTCTCAATACTCAGGTTTATTTCTATTCAAATCATTTGATCATATCTCTGTGGAAATCTGCGCCCAACTTCATAGGAAGATGCCATCAGTAGATCAGGGATGCTTTCAGCTCCAGCCATTAATGGAGGTAACTGTTCTACAGGCAGGTAGGTAGTTCAGCAAATTAATGCTTGCTGAATATTAGCACCACAGAGACAAGGCCATCACATCGGGTGACTAAAACCCTTTGCCATCCCAGATCTGGAAAATAACACTGCATACCACTGGCTGATGGATATAAAATTCCGTTTTGCAGATAATCATGCTTCACTCATACCTCACCAGCACCTTGGTGGATGAACCCTCCCAGAGTGGAGTACTTGGAGAGGGAGAGAAGATGTAGTGATAATGGCAGTATCAAGAAAATTCCCTGGAGAACTTCCACTTTTTAAATGTTTTTTACAAATGTCTCCCCACTGCCTGCCAAAACACTTTCACATTTTCCCAACCCTGGTCGCAGGGAACAGGCAAAGGTCTTCCTGTTTCCCTCCGTGGTGTTCTGGCAGCCTGGTAGAATCTGTGCCCTGCCCTCTCTCTATAGAAAAATTCTCACATATGCAACTTATTAATTTGGTGGTTCTATAAGTTCCTGGAGGGCTTCTCTGAGTTTCTCATTACACAGTAGGTTTCCTTTCCATTTTCATTGCTATGAAGGCCACTAACCCATGAACATACCATGTTCAGCTGTGTTTGTACGAAAAAAATCATTTTCATTGAGAAGACACCACTTGTCAAACTAACAGCCCAGTTTTGTACCCCAGAGTTTTCTTCCACATATTTTGCTTTTTTAAATGGGTGGCTCTGTGTTTTTATTTTCCCTGAGGGTGTGGGGGAGATGCACTGTTAAAACCCTTAAAAGCAAGAGAACTTGAACTCAACCACACCAGGTTGCCCCGTTCTCCTTAAGGCATGCTTGATCTGGATGGCACTTCCTGCTAATATCTCCTCATCGGAATTGTCCGGATGGAAGAAAACCCTACAGGGGGCCCTACATGTTTGCAAGGCTGCAGCAGAATCTAACTAGACCATTCAGGTAATGAAGATAAAAATCTGCCAAATATTGGCAGACCGTATGTCTCAATGACTTCTCTGCCTCCTTCTCAGACATGGCAGGTTCTCACCTCCACCTCTCCCCTCTGACCTCTGCCCTGATCATTGCACCTACAGTTATGTCATCATTCATAACACCAAATGCATGCTATCCTTGAACCTGATACATCTCTGATCCCATCTCAGAGTCTCATTTAACTTCATGGGGACAGTGGGGATGACCACAAGTCAAAAACAGAGGATAGTGTAGAAATAAATCTAGTTCCAATTATAGAGCAGATTCTGCAGTTCACAAAAACAGAAGCCATGCTATACCAGGAAAGTGACGCACAAAGCCACACATGGCTGGATGAGCTCCTATGAGGTGTTTAGTCCTGGAGGGAACAGATGATATAGTGGGGTCAAGATGTTACCTGGAAGAAAATACAGCAAGAAGAAAGCCTTTGCTTTGATGGATATTCCTCAAGAGCAGCCACTGTGATGGCCATGCAAAGGAGATCTGTTGTTCAATGCCAGCAGCATTTCTGGCATTATTCATTTGTTTGTTTAATAAATATTGCATCTAACACTGGGCCAGGCACTGGAGAATGGGCTGAGGATATAAATTATTATCTCTATTTTACCCATGAAGAAACAGAGGCTCAGAGACAGTCAGTACAATGTCATACAGCCTTTAAGTCATAGAATCAGGATTTGAACCCAGATCTCCTGACTACAAGGTCCACACTCTTTCTCATGTCACACTGTGGGAACAGGTATAAGACAACCTAGCCCCATAAGACCCTGATTTTTTCCAAATAGATTCTTTCAGAATCATATTGTTCTAGCTGGTATTTTTAAATATTTCCTTTTTATAAATTAACTTTTTACAAATCATTTGGGTTAAATTCACCTTAACAACCAGTTTTAGACACAAGTGATTATTTTTATAAATAGGATATTCTCAAAATTAGTGATTCCATAAGAAATATTATGCATGTGAATCTTTGATAACAAAAAAAAAATTGGAAAAGCTATTATTTCACAAGGCCTCACTTGTCTTATGACTGCTTGCCATCAGATTCTCATGCGGGTTGTTTTCTGTGAAATATTACCATATTTGAAAGAAGGGATTGTGGTCCCACTCTGGTTTCAATCCCCAGTTCTTCAGGCCATGCTTTGCAAAGAGTAGATGCTAAACACATAATAGTGAATTGGATGAAAAACGTTTCCTATTTACCAACCTCACATAAGTGTTTTCAGCAATTCTCTTCTATGAATTCATTAAATAAATGTTGGACTCCTCAAAGGTTTTTCATACTTCACCGTTTTCCAAGGTAATGCTCTGTCTGAAGGCAACTATTCACAAACTCAAAATCTTCAGTCGTTCAAGGCTCAGGAGTAATAGAGAAGACTGTCAGTGTTTTCCCCAGGAGACCAGTGATCAAGATCAGGACATTCTTAGTCTGGGACACACTATTCCCTTCTGACTGAATCCCAGATTCGACTCTATGAAGCAGAGACGCAAGGCCTCTGAGACTGGTTATTCCCAGAAACTACCTTCAGAGCTTGCCTCATCTGACGAGGTTGGGCTGGGGAAATGCCCAGGCAGAAAGATAAAAGTGACAAATGGCATCTTTTGGCTGCTTGTGGGAAAATACAAGAGAGGGAGAGGAACTGCAGAAGAAACTATTTTATTTTATATCAAAATTTGAAGAAAATATGAGAGTGGTCTTTCTAGAAAGCAAAGGTCCTAAAAGTAAGAAAACGCAAAGATGAAATCTAGAACATCGTCAGTACAATTTGGTCCTTGACGAGCCGGAAGACCATTTTCTGAGAGATTAGGAAAATGTAAGGGTGTGCCTTGCAGCGCCTCCTTGCTGTATTAGAGTCCAAGGATCTAAAGGGATTGTTGCTAAGTGCTGAGGAAACTTGATATTTGGTAAGAAATAACCTCCATCTTAGGGAGATGATGGAGGGTCACATCTCACTGCCATTTTCATTTGCATTTCTCTTACTTCTGGTGGGTTTGAGAAGCTTTTTATGAATCTCTGAATCCTCCCTTCTGTGAAGTGGATGACAAGCTGTGGAGGAGGGAAAACATTTCTCCAAATTAGCCATGGTAAATATGGCTAATATATAGCAATATGAGATAAACTACAGTGCCGATGTGACTAGAAAAAATTTCCAGGGGGAAAAAATCCCACAAGGTCAGAGTGCCGGAGAGCTCATCCTTAGACTAGATAGTGGGGACACTATAATTGAGAACAATTATTCAATAGATGATGGCTGCCATCTCCTTGATTCTGAGAAAGCTGGCTTCTGGATTTTCAGAAATTATAATCCAAAATGGCCAAATATACAGGTGTGAGGTTGCTCCTGTCATCTCTAGTGACAGTGGCAGAAACAGCTAAGCATCCCAGCAGGAATCAGGCAGGAAACCAGTGGATCAGAATTCTCACCCGTAAAAGAAGGTGAGAAGAAGGTTAGAAGGTAAAAGAAGGTTAGAATCTTCAGCCTCATATTGAGGCTGGCACTTGACGCATTAGGGCTGGGGATGCGAAGGCTTGAAAACACCCTCCAGCACCTATGGGTTGGCAGCCGGTCATTTTCAAACCAGGAATTAAATATTTTTAATGTTTACACCTGGGAGCTGCAGAGGAAAACTATAAGACAAGCCTGGAGTTTCCCTGAGCTTCCTTCTCATAGATTACATAAACCAAGAGGGCCACAAAATAAATGCCAGCAATTTCAGCCATGGAAAGAAGTAATAATTATGAAGCTAAGAAAATCTCTCTCTTGAATATGAATTATGCATTTTGGAAGCTTATGGTTTTAATACTCCAAATGTTGAAATTTGCACCGCCTTATTCCAAAAATTCTAATTTGGATTAGATCAACTCTTAGTGTAAAAATTTGAATATACACTAACTTACTCTTCATTTCTTTGATAAAGAATAAATATTTTCATTCCCGAAAAGAGGAGGAGGAAGAATGGAAGAATCTTTCTTGCTGAATTTCCTTGTTAAAGGAGGCCAAGGGAGAGATTGGCTTCAAGTTGAAGATTTTAGCAATATCAGGAGCCCTGTAAAATGTTAGGACCAAATCTACACCTTAAGACTCTTTTCTTTTGTGGATCTGCCAATCAAATAAAAGAATTGTTGTTGTTTTTAGTCAGTGTTGAGGTACAACTTACATGCAATAAGATGCATTCTTCCTTCTCCCTCTTCTTCTTCTTTTCCTCTTCCTCCTCCTTCTTCTTTTTTCTTCTTCTTTGAGCATGGATCTCACTGTTTTCTAGGCTGGTGGGCTCATGTGGTTCTCCTGCCCCAGTCTCCCAAGTAGCTGGTATCGGAAAACATGGGCATGTACCACAATACCTGGCTTAAGAAGGACCCATTTTCAGTCTGCTGTGCCCTATTTAAATATCTGATCCACAGATCATAAGAAATGACTTTTTCCGAAGTTGTAGAACAGCACTTGGATGGATGGGTGGATGGATGGATAATGGATATATAAATGCCATTTTTATTTTTTAGTTGTCAATGGACCTTTTTGTTTATTTGTTTGTTTGTTTATATGCAATGCTGAGAATCAAACCCAGTGCCTCACGCATGTGAGGAAAGTGCTCTGCCACTGAGCCACAACCCCAGCCCTATGAATGATTACTGAATGGATGGATGGATGATTAGATGGGTTATGAATAGATGGATGAAGATAGGATGGATGGATGGATGGATGGGTAGATGGATGCTGGGGTAAGTGGGTAGATGGATGGATGCATGGATGGGTGGGTGGGTGGATGGATGGGCAGATGGATGGATGGATAGATGGGTCAGTGGGTGGATGGAGGGATGGATGGATGGATGAGTGGATGGATGGGTGGGTGGATAGGTGGGTGGATAATGGATATTATTGGATGTTATTAATTGATGTTATTGAATAGATGGGTAGATGGATGGATGGTGGATGATTAATACAGGAAATCAAGAAAAGAATCATTGTAAAGGAGAAGCATCACAGACATTTTTATCTGGAAAGTTTATATTGATTAAATTTATATTTTGTTACTAAATATTTAAAAAGTTATTTTTCTGGGTATAGTATACCACACACCTATAATCCCAGTGGCTCAGAGGCTAAAACAAGAAGATTGCAAGTTCAAGGCCAATCTCAGCAATCTAGTGAGGACCTAAGCAACTCAGTGAAATAAAAATGTCTCAAAATAAAACATGAAAAAGGCTTGGGCTGGGGCTCAGTGGTTAAGCACTCTGGATTTAATCGCCAGTGCCCTAACTAAATAAATATAAATAAAAATAAAAATTACTTTTAATTTCTTTCAAAGATTTTTGTTGTAGAAAAGTTCAACCCTATAAAAAAGTAGACAAATTAGTTCATATCTTGAATAATTTAACTCTAGCCATCTTGTTTCCCCATTGCTACCACATGTACCTACCCTTCTCTATATTATTATAAATCAAATACCAGAAGTCAGAAAATTTGGTCTCAAAATGTCTTAGTACATTTGTCTAGAAGATAAGGGTTTTTAAAATAGCAATCACAGTACTATTATCACACTTAAAGTAATAATTTCTTCATGTTATACAATATCCTATCATAATTTTCTTATTATTTAATAATGCTTTATTTTTTAAGTTTAAATCATAGTTCCAAATAAAGTCTCTATATTGTGACTGGTTAATATTTCTTTTAGGACTATTAATCTATAGACCCCTACTTGATCTCTTTTTCTTGCAATGCAGTTCTTGAATAATTACCTGATGTATTTTAACTTAACCAAAGTTGGCCAAATCTAATGCAAATTATGTTTTTGCTTCCTATGAGTCATGCAATTTATAACCCCGGGATTAAGCCAGCACCTTAACATGATTTCTTATTGTCTGCAGGCTAATGTTGGAAACTTATTTATATTGTGGAAAGCATTCTCAGAATTGTAAATGCTTGGAAATTGTGGAGACAGACATAAGTATGGCAAAGTAACATCAAGGACTCTAAGAAGATGGACAAGGACAGAGAGAGGGAAAGCCAGCAGCAAGCGCCAAATTATTTTATAAATTGAGCAGTCTATCAGGTCACTTCTCTGCTTAAAATGTTTCTATAGGTTTCCATTAAACCAAGAATGAACTCACGACTCCTTGCTGGCCCCATGTGACAGGACCTGCCCTTGAAATCACACCTGTGGGTTCCCTGCTCCCTCAACAAGGCCACAGTCACAGGCCTTATCTCCAAGCCCCTGCCGCACCCGGAGAGCGCCAGGGCTGTTTTCTGACTGGATAGTGTCGTTCCTGACTCAAACCACACTTGCTCACGGTGGAGGCCCAAACACATGCAGAATAACACCCATGTTTAAAAACACAGGGCCAAATCAGAAGGCAACAGACAAAATGTTCCAGTGGCCACATGGGAACTGAGCCCCAGTAGTAAGCAGAAATCAAAAGGATGGCCCTTGTGAGAGTCTGGACAAGATAAATTCTTTAGGAGCCACACCTTGAATTTGTACTTAGAAACGAGACCACTCCTGATTTGGGGTCATTTAGGTATAGAATTCTGGGTTGAAATTTGTTTTTATAAACAGAGACAAACAACAATTCCTCTTCACAGTCCCTCTCTGGAGGAAGGATTAGAGTGAGTTTAAGAAAATAGAGTAAGACTAGAAACATCAGTAAAGACAGAAATGGCAAATATTAGTTCAAAAATCTAAATATACATTGATTGCAAATTGTAATGATTTGGCAAATGTAATTATTCACTAATTCTAAGTAGTTTAATGACTTGGTTTTTAAAATAATTCTAGGAAACAAATTGGATGAAGGAAGGGAGGAGAACATTTTGAGGAAAGCCAAATTGTGCCAGGGTCTTCATTTTATTTACCAGAAGACTAAAAATGTAAACTTATGTAGGTATTATTTTTAAAATGTATACATATGAGTACATGGTATATTTTTTAGTAAACACCAAAGGAGTTGAAATAAAATATGTTAAGTTAAAAATACAAAGTCAAGCCAGGCACAGTGGCGCATGCCTGTAATCCCAGCAGTTTGGGAGGCTGAGACAGGAGAATCATGAGTTCAAAGCCAGCCTCAGCAGTGGCAAGACACTATGCAACTCAGTGATATCTTGTCTCTAAATAAAATAAAAATAGGGCTGGGGATGTGGCTCAGTGGTTGAGTACCCCTGAGTTCAATCCCTGGTACCAAAAAAAAAAAAAAAAAAAGATCTGGTGGTATAAGTCAGAGCACTTGACTAGCAATGCACATAGCCCCTGACTCCATACCCAGCACACAAAGAAAAAAAACAAGTAAACAAAAAGCATATGGCATTGGCATCGGGTAGACAAATCAACAGAACAGAAGAAATAGAAGAGTCTGAGATAGACCCACATCTTCATGGTCAGTAATTTCTTTACAAAGACATCACAGCAATTCCCTAGCTATAAGACTTGCCAATGAATGGTACAGGAGCAAAGGGACATCCTTGTGGGAAAAAGTGACCCTCAACCCCTATTCCCACCTGTGTGGGCTGCACATATGTGAATATTTTTCAAAACTCATGGAGACATATGCTTAAGATTAAATATTGGGGGCTGGGGCTATAGCTCAGTGGTAGAGCGCTTGCCTTGCAAGCGTGAGTCACTGGGTTCGATCCTCAGCACCACATATAAATAAATAAAAATAAAGATACTGTGTCCATCTACAACTAAAAAAAAAATATTAAAAAAAAAAAAAAAAAGATTAAATATTACTCAACATTGCAAATCTGTTTTAGAAATTGTTACATCTGATTCCTTGTCAGTCTTTGTTCTCAGCCTAAATGATACTTTCTCAGAGGGACCCTTCATAACCACTCCAGGGAGGTAAGATTTTAGGCCTCAGCTCTTTACCCATTGAACTTAGAGAACTAACACAATCTCTCCCCTGAAGACGTAGATCTTATAGTATTGCTGTCATACAGGAACAGAGACTTGGGAAGTCTCAAATTCCATAGATTCTTAAGCTCAAAAATTCTCTCCTTTATCAATTTTTAACTGAACTACAGTGTAAAAGTAAAAATTATGCAAATTATACTCTGAGGCTCAATGAGTTTTCACAAAACATTCGCATCCTAGTAAGCAACACCTATATTGTAGACAGAACTTGACCGGCCTCCCAGAGGCCCCCTGGAGCCTGCTTTCAGTCATGAGGCACACCCCCCCCACCAAAGTAGCCACCGTGCCGATTTCCAAAGGCATGCATCGGGCTTGACTATTTTCAAAGCTTATACAAATGGAATTATACATAATTTCATTGTTTGGCATCTGACTTCTTTCATTCAAAATTCCATTTGTGAGAATCAGCGGTGTTCTGCATTGTGTGATGTAGTCGATTCCTTTGCATTGTTGCAGAGTATTCCATTGTATGAACACAGCACTGTTCATTCATTCCACTGTTGATTGACATTTGTGTTGCTTCTAGGTTGGGATTATCCCAAGCAGGGCTGCTGTGAACATTTTCAAATGTCTTCAGGTACCTATAAGTGTGTATTTTTGTTGAGCATATGCCTAAAAGAATAACTGGATTATAAATTATAGGTATTTTCAGCTTAAGTAGATCCTTCCAATAGTTTTTCAAAGTGGCTGTTACGAGCTCAATTGTGTTCCCCCAAATCCGTGTGTTAAAGTCCTCAGTCCTAGGACCCCTGAATGGGACTGTATTTGGAGACTGTCTTTCAAGAGGTAACTAAAGTTAGTAGGGTCATTAGTGTGGACTGTCATCCAATGAGTCTTTTTAAGAAGAGGAAATATGGACGCGAACACCAGGAGGTCCACATGAAGACACAGAGAGGAGACCGCCATCTAAAAGCCAAGGAGAGGGAAATCAGAAGAGGTCAGTCCTGCTGACACCTTTCTCGTGGGCTTCCAGCATCCAAAATGGTGAGGAAATAAATGTCTATTTTTTTTTTTTAAATAATTTTTTAGTTGTAGATGGACACAATGTCTTTATTTTATTATGTGGTGCTGAGGATCGAACCCAGGGCCTCACGCATGCGAGGCAAACGCTCTACCACTGAGCTACAATCCCAGCCCCTAAATGTCTATTATTTATCCCACCAGCCTGTGGTGCTTGTAGATACTTGACAGCCCCAGCAAACTGATGTGGTGATTGTATCAAACTGTCCCTATCAGTGATGCATGGCCATTCAGGCTGCTACACCCCCTCACCAACACTGGGGATCACCTGCTCCATTTCTTTCAGCCATACTAGTATTCGGGAAATAATGTTGTACTGTGGTTGCAGCTGGCACTTTCCTGAGGACTTGGGGGAGTGGAGCAGTTTCTCACCTACTATCCACATAGATGTGTGAAGTGTGGGGGGCTCCTTTCCACCTGGCACTGTATAGCTGACATGTTCCAGACCTTCAGCAGCTTTAGCTTTCTGGATTCTATAGACTTCACCTTGAACAAGGTACAACGTTCAACAGCCAAGCTTCCTCCTCTTTTGCTCTACAACCGGCCTCCACCCACCATGCTGTTTCTCTTTGCTTACTCACTAAATGCTGCCCATTGCCTCCCTCCACCTCTGGTGGCTTCCCCTTCCATCCCCACCTTGGCTTCCCATCTCCATCTCCTCATCTTCCACTAGAGATGCTTTGCCAGGTTGCCTCAGGCACAATGTCGAGGAGAACAAGGTAAGAGGTAAACAGAGCCACTCTTGGGTGCCTTCTGGGTGTTCTACCGGAGTCTGTGTGCTTATTGGGTTCCTGATAGATTGCTGCTCAGGATCCAGAATCATTTCTGGGTCCCCCAGAGCAGAAGGCTTCACCGGGGGGTGGAATGAAAGCTGGATGCCGCCTTTTCCTCTCTAGTTGCTACTTCTGCATCCCCTTGAGTTTGCAGGCTGAATGACAGAAACTTCCTGGAGAGCACAAAGCTCAGCAGAGCCAGCATGCATGCTTTGGCAGGTTGTGCACTTCAAAACACACCCTGCCAAGGGTCCACAATCCAACCTGCTCTCCCCTACCACTCCACGCATCCTCAGAACTGTCTGTCTAGTGGACCTCCTCCCATCGATTTGTGGATGGCATCATACGAGCTAGCATCCACCCAGGAACAGCCTGGGGAAGGCAGGAAGAGATTCTTGATTTGCCTGGATTGGAAGCCCCACAACATTCAGTGGCCAGAAAGTTGCTTGGCCTTGGCCTTGCTTTACAGGTTTCTCTCGGTGGGAATGAAACCAGTCAGCCTTAAAGGCACAGACCAGTTTTCAATGAGACCCATTATCTGTTCAGTGAGCTAAATGATGTGAAATTAGCCACAGTCCTTGCTCAGCAAATTCCATCCCATCATTCAGCTTTGTTTAGAGCTGCCCTTTCTCCCTGTTGGGCCTCTGCACCTGGCCTGGGCTCAGGTGTTTCAAAACCAATTACCAGATAAAATTGATTCTCCAGCTTGTCGCCTCAAACCAGAACACAGGCTCCTGCCTGTGATCCAGAGCCCATGGACCCAGTGCTGACTCCAGTTTGAAGCTCATTTATGATCAGGACTGAAGGGAACTGCGTGTCCTCCACAGGAGTCAGACTGGGACTACAAAAGTCCAGGAGCAGCAGGCGTCCGGGGGAGGCACTTGGGCAGCCTGAAACACCCAGCAGTCACTCGGAAAGGCCTGGCATTCTTCTTTCACCTCCTGGGCCAGTTGCCAAGGGTTTCATCTTCTATTGGCTTCTTTTCAGAAGCACCAGCGGTGATTGGCTTGGTGGGTAGGACATATATCTAAGGACTGGCCCTCCTTATCCTCATTCTGGTGGGAAACAACTGAAGTCAGGAACCCTGGCGGTTAGGTACATAGAGCTCCCTGAGTCCTCAGCCTAATAGCACTGACCACAAGTTTCAAATGATTGCATTTAACAGCTATTTGTTTATTTTCAACTTATTTCTCTTCTCCATTATAATTTCAACTCTGAGGAGAGCAGAAATGCATCTTTCATGTCCCCAGACATGCCCCCAGTGCCTGGCACCATGCCCCACACCAGGTCAGAGTTCAAGAAATATGGGCTACATGAGAGAAGGCTCTGGTGTTGCGGTGGGTGAGGGATGAAAGAGAAAAGTTCACATGGGGTTGAAGCAGGATGTTCTCCTGCTTCAGGGCCAGATGGGTAAAGAGTACAGCTGGCTTGTCATCTGTGCCCCAGGTCATATTGGAAAAGGCAGAATAGCCAGGAGTTACAGATGAGAGACATTTGAGCTCCCATTCGGGAGCATGGGATATATAACATATGACATATGTGATGAAATTATGACATGCTTCTTGCCTTAGATCTACTTTGCCTGGTATTAGTATAGCTATGTCAATTGTATTAGTCAGTTTTCCATCACTATAACAAATGCCTGATATAATCATCTTATACAGAGAAAAGGTTTGTTAGGGCTTATGGTTTTGGAGGTTCTGGTCCATGACAGATTGCCCCTGTTGCTTTGGACCTGTGGCAAGACAGCACATCTTGGCAGGAATGCATGGCAGAGCAAAACCAATGACCTCATGACCAGGAAGTAAGACAGCAAGACAGTCTCCTTTGAGGACATGCCCCCAGTGATCTAAAGGCTTCCCCCTAGACCTCATGTCTTAAGGATTCCACCACCTCCAGACAGTGCCACACTGGGGACCATTCCTTTAACACCTAGATGGCTAGGGGACATTTAAGACCCAAACCATGTACCAATTTTCTTTTGACTAGTGTTTTCATGGTAAATTCTTTTAAAAATCATCTTACCTTTGATCGTGGACCGTTGCTCTCATTGACACTCTCTGGTTTCACATTAGCCCTCTGAGGTCTGAGGACAGTACAGTTGCCCTCAGCGTCAGTGGGGGATTGGCTCCAGGAACCCCCATGGCTACCATAATCCAGAGGTGCTCAAGTCTCATATAAAAGGGGGTGGTATTTATATATTCCCTGCACACACTCTCTCGTATGTTTTAAAACATCTCTCGATGTAATCCTAATGCAGTGTAAATGCTTTGTGAGCGGTCACTGTATGCTGAGTACAAATAATGACAAAGAAAAGTCTGTACATGTCCAGGACAGAAGCAGTTTCTTCTTGGGTACTTTCAGCCTGGCGTTGGTTGAATCCCTGCATGTGGAACCTCAGATACAGAGGGCCACTGTCTTTCTACCTCGGTGAGTTTGGGGAGTGTGGGGCCATCTCCTTTGTTCTGCAGCCGCGGCCCCCTCCCTCCACTTCTGGCCTCAGCTGCTTCCTCACAGGCTACCTAAACAGGGTGTCTCCCTGCCCTCAACAGGGTGGAGATTGCACTCTCGCCTATGAGAAGCAGAAGTCACAGGCCTCTGGGAGATAGAGATGGGTCATGGTGTTCCGCACCGCCTTTCTTGAACCCCGTCGTGATGCCATGCACAGCTGTCCTGAGAAGACGACTGCACCTTTCCCTTTCACCATTTCATTGAGGACAAGATTGAAGGAGCCGCAACGACCATCAATTACTGTTCTTTTACCTTATTTGAAACACTAACGAATTATTTTTTCCCCAGTTTTTCAAAGAAATATAAATGTCAAGTATAATTTTCGAGCAGAGGATTTTGACAATTTAAACACTCAATAGCTATAAGGAAGAGTGTTTTTAGAAGGGCTTTTACAAACAGCTTAACTTTCCTCTCTTCCTGCAGATGGACATGCCTTTATGGGAACTGGCATACAGGCCTTGAAAATTTAGAATTTCTTAAATTAGGAAATTCCCCTACTTAGGAAATTGATTACATATAGTACCAGGTCTCCTGTTCCTTCTGGAAAAGAGACTTCCTGACAGCGGCCAATGGACTTCAATAAAGCTTGGCACGTAGTCCATGTTAAGTGGATATCCAGGAATGCATGATGATTTCCTTTCCTCCTGGATCCTAATGTTCCTGTTCTCTTGATTACAACAGACCCATTTGCTTCATGGATCATACACTCCATAAGGTCACTAGTGGCATCCAATAACACTAGTATCAAATCCCCCGCCCGCTTCCAGGTTTATCACCCATTTAACACAGAACTCTCTATAATCAGAACAACCCATCAGCATGAGATACAGGGCTCTGGAGCCATGTCGCTTATCTTTGAAATCCTAACTTAAGAAGAGCAAGTGAACACACATCTTTGATAGAAAAGATATGGCTTTCTTAGACCTCCTGCCTTCCCTCGATGAGAACTAATGTTTCTCCAGGTCTTTCCTCATGTCTAAACGGCATCTTTGACTAAGCCACCGAAAGCATCAGCCAGTCACGGGAGAATCTGTCTGAACATCTAAGCCCATCCACTCCTGTCACCAAGGGATGGACAGCAAATCCATTTCCTACCCAGCACCAGTTCTCATGGACCGTCAGCAGGTGTATGGAACACAATGCTGAGAGAGTCCAAGGCCATATCTAGGTTGGTGGAAGAGTTTCCTGGTCGCTTAGCAAATCCTGTCTTGATTATCATTATGAAAAATCATCAAGAACTTAGAACTAAGACCCAAAAAAAGGCACTCTTGGTATTTTTGTATGCTCTGGCATTGTGTAAAAGCCCATGTAAGGGCCACCTGGCTGAGGAAGTGACTTGGCTTGCCTCGCAACTTGCCTGTTGACTCAGTTCTGTAAAGGTAGATATTAATATGGAGAAAAACGATAGGGTACACATTATTTTGGTCCAGCAAAATGCAAATGATTTCTGACCACTAGAGAATACAGTCCCAATTACTCCAAACAACCTTAACCAATTTTATATGTAATTTAGCAATCCGATTCTAGCGTCTTTTTTATGAAAGAACACTGTATCTTCTATGCCAGTTTCTCATCCTCTCTGAGACCACTTTGCTATCCCACTCATTCTCTCATTAATGAGGTAAGTGAAACTGTGATGTGTGCTTATTGTGCATTTGTACAAGACTTTAACATTTTTCTGGAAATTATTCCGTGACTCTGTGGAAGAAGGCGGGTGGTGGCCAGGAGGTTGTGAGATTTTCATCCACGCCTGGAGTCCAGAGGAAGAGAGAGTGTGTGGCTCGCATCCCACAGCTCCTCCGAAGCTCTCCATCAGCCAAGGAGCCTCCCCCCAGGAGCGATGTGTGTGTTTCAGCACGATCTGCTTGAATCAACTACTTATCTAATGATGAGAAGACCACATTGCCTTTCAAAGTCACAGGAAACTTTAGTGACCCAATGAAACCCCACCAGTATTAGGTAAGGAAGTGATTTCCACCTCAAACCCAGCTCCAAGAAGTGAGCTAACATAAAACTTCACGCGGCCCAAAGCTCCATATCTCAACATCTTTTCTAATGCTCTCATGTCTGAGCTTCCCTCCTATCATTACCATAGCACCTGAAAATTAGCTGTATAGAATGATAATTACAGATGCCCGTCATGTTCCTACTATTTACCAGGTTCCATTCTGAATACTTGAGGTAGGTTAGTTATTTAATACTACAGCTGCTCCATGAGCAAAGCCCCATTCATGATCTTCCTCCCTACTTCACTGTCAGAGGTTCTGAGATACCACAGAAACCAAACAATATCCTCAAGATCTCGTAGTTCAGCTATGGCAACTGTAACTTGAACCCAGGAAACTGTCCCTGAAGACAGCTCCTTCTAAGTTTTTGAAGTTGAACACACAGCTTAAAAAGTTCAATTCTGGTAATCATTAGCTATGTGACTTTGGGAAAATTAACTTCAGATATCTATTGTGTTACCCAAAAATGGAGCTGGTAGTAGTACCTACTTCATGAGGTTGGTGTAAGGAATGAATGGGTAGCAGAATTCCTGGCACAGAGGAAGCCATAAATGATTGTTACCTTAAAAAAAAAAAAAAAGACTGCAGAGATTTTACCAGGAGCAGAAGATGGGAGCTTCCTTGTTTGTTCATAAAAGAAGAAAACAAGGCCATGAGGATTTTTAGCAGGAGTGGGGGTCTGAGCGCCACTGTGTGTTCCTGATGGACTCTTGTTCCTGTGCTCTTGCAGGAAGAGGAGCATTAGAGAATCAGCAGCCAAAGTCACCACTGGGATTCAGGTGCTCCTGAAGTCCCGGCTGCAGATCCAGAGCCTCCGACCTCAGCCTAGAAAGGACACACCAAAGTGACCTTGCCCTCCTCTAGCCCCAGACACAAGAGAAGAACATGATCACCATTACTGCCATGTCCATCAAGCGCCTGTAAAATGCCAGGTGCTGGCTAAAGCCTCAGCATTACCCCAGCCAATCCTCACAACAACTTCGTGACATTATCATTCCCACTACCTTGTTTTTAGAGTAAAAAGAAACAATTTTCAAAACCATGAGATGCAGAGACATTAAGCAGATTGCTTAAGATCACCTAGCAGTAGAGCAGCAGGCCCAAGATCGGAACCCAATTCTCTGTGTCTTCATTCCTGCTGCTATTGTGACAGTTGCCTTCCTAGTGTGACTACTGCTCCATTAAAACTGAAAGATTTGAAAGAAGACAAGCCATTGTCCTGCTAAACTGTTCTTTATTTCTCTAGCTTAGCTTCCCACAGGTAATCATCTCTTGCTGAAAACAGAAACTGAAGGGAAGCTCCACCCCAGCGCCCTGGTCCCTGGTCCCAGGAGGATGCCAGCCAGGCACGAAGAACCAGAGCTACAACATACCTCTGGCCCTCGGCCCAGCTGAATATGCATACGCGTATTTCTTGGCTTTGGTTCTATAAGAATGATCCCTCCTATAAATTTTAACACTTTTATGGGTTTAGGAAAGGCAGATTAGCTTTCCTCCAAATTTGGCCAAGCTGCAAATAAATTCATTTTTCTTTTTTTATCATTTTTTTCTTACTTTAGATGAAGATGAATGACTGAATCCAGCCTGTTGGGACCTCTGGAGCCAAGTCTCTGGCCAAGGGCCCAGGTAACACTGTAACAAGTTACCATAGACTGGGTGGCTTAAACCACAGAAACTTGTTTCCCACCATCTGGAAGCTGAGAAGTCCAAGATCAGGATGCCAGCGGATCCGCTGTCCAGCAAGGCCCCATGTCCTAGTTTTCAAGTGCCTGCCTTTTCTCTGTATCCCCCCATGGGAGAGAGAGAAACAAGCTCTCCACTTTGTTTTCTTGCAAAGACTCCACCTTCCCCTGCTTAACTCTGAAGGCCCACCTCCTAATGCCTTCAACTGAAGGACTGGATTGCAACACATGGATCTGGGGAGGACACATCCATAGACCGCATGCTCCCAAACACCCTCACCATATTCTTTAACTGATCTGCCACAAACTATGAATGTTTGGAGCTGTGCCAGTCAGTATTCAAAACACTTCACAAAAAACAACTCCATGGGTTGGGGGTGGGAGAGAGCAGACTTTTGACCTGAAAGTGAGGACAGTCTCCAGAGTCTATTTCAGTTCCGTGCTCCCTTTCTAAGCCCCCCCAGAAGAAGTGCTCCCTCTATCACCCTGCTCCTCTCCATCTTCTCCAATCTGCTTAGGTCAAACCTTAGTCTCTCTCTTACATTATACTCTCAGTCTTCTGTCTGGGGGAGGCTTCTTGAGGCCTGGGGGTTATAAAGTGGAAACTGAAAAAGAGAGACAGGAATCCAGGGCCTGCCAGGAGCTCCATTGTACCAAGTGCCAGAGAGAGAGAGAGGGAGAGGGAGAGGGAGAAGGAGATGGGGGCGGAGAGGGAGGAGGGGGGTTGTTCTGGGATAATGACAAGAGAAACACCTACCATGGCTCTCACAGCCAGGGGCTTCTGGGAGGGTGTATCCTCTTGGAGTCATTAACCCTGAGGACCCATGAAGGTGTGGGGCTACATGTTAGAAGTGGGACTTTGGAAATATAGTGAAGATGATGATGATGATGATGATGATGATGATATCAATTAGAATGTCATGCTTGCCGGGAGAGGAACAGAAACTGAGTTCCGACTCTCTTTTATCAAATCGGGAGCTCTCTGAATGTATGTGGTTCACATAGACAAAGCCAGGCTGGAAGGCCAGGCCTGAAAAGTTGGATTTGCAGGACCACATGTTTCTAAAAAGCCAGGAATCGGGGCGCACAGTTGTCATTTTGGGAGACTGCCACCACCACTCTTGATATCCCTGAGTCAGTATTCCCTGCCTAGGAGGGTCATGTGTTTGTTCATATGCCAGAGTCTGAGAGACTGAAAATGTGGGAGAGGCAGGATTTAGACCCTATGGCATCTGTCCTTGGTGGAAGGGCATTGCTTTCCACCAGGGTCTCACTCCAGTAGAAAGGTTAGCAGATGCTGGGCCATATTTCCCTTTCCAAAAACAAGATCCAGCACTAAACAGAAATAACATCTGTTGACCCAGTTCTTTTATAAGTTTTCAGGCCTGTTTTGCTATTCGGCATGGGTATTCAAGATGAAAATGCACGTTTTGTTTTCATTCATGAAATTTTCTTGCCTGAACATTTAAGTTTTGCCTAAAAACTACACCAAGTCCAAAGCACAGCATGTTTAGGACATTGTTATGGTTTGAATATGAAATATCCTCCAGAATCTCCTGTTAGAGCAGGCAGTGAAATGAGATTATGAGAACTGTCATCATTGATCCATTTGATGAATTTACAATTTGAATGGACTCTGTGGTAACTGTAGGCAGGTGGGGCATGACTAGAGGAAGTAGGTCATGGGGCATGCCCTGAGGGTTTATCTCTTATTCCTGGTTTGGTATGCACCCTTTCTGCTTCCTGTCCACCATGAGGTGAGCAGCTTTCCTGTGGCATACCCTTCTGCATGAACAAATCATTTAGGACATTCGCGGTGCATTTGCTTGTTGATTTTCCTGATTTCCGTGGTAGGCTTGGATTCTCACTTCGGTCATCTCTATATTTTGCAATAAGTAAATAAGTTTTATGATGATCCAGAACAGGATATCTTATCACCATAGACACAATGTACCTTACACTGTTATCCTGTCCAATCATATTCTGATGATCTGGAATTGCTAGTGACCAACTAAAATTTTTGGTTTCCACTGTGAGCTCAGCAATAATTTTGTCTCTCCTTGCTCCAGAGGGACTGTGCTGCCAGCCTTTGGGATGAGACTCCAAAATAAATATGATCAGAAAAATTGCTGTTCTACAGGGGAAGACTGATGAACAGCAACATCACCCACCCTCACCTCCTTCTCTCTCTCTTTTTTTTTAATCTGTAGTTTCGTCTCTTTCTTTCTCCCCTAGGACATTGATGTATTGCCCATTTTCTCTGACAAGCATTATCTTATTAATCATTCTTCACTTATTGTCCCTCAAGTATGTGTTTATCAGGTCTTAATTGTGTTACAAAAGATTAAAGCCCTAGTTGAAATGGTTTAAAGTAAATTTATTGGCTTGCACAACTTGGAAATCAATCTAAAGAGTAGATCTTCAGGTATGGCTACAGCAAGGAGCTCCAAATATACCATCAGACCTTGCCTTTTCTCCACTGTTATACTATGTTCTCTATTATAGCTTCATTTTCTACCAGACTCTCCTCTTGGTATGTTCTAGAAGATTTGGTTTATCATGGACAGTACAATTCAAAAGCCAAGAAGGACAAACTTTCTTCCTTTCATCCAATCCTCCCATAAAAATTCTCTGATTGGTCCTTCTTAGATCTTGTACCCATTCTTAAATTAATCACTGGAGCCAACGCTATAGACTGATTGACTGACATGAATCAAATGCCCATCCCTGTGGTAGGAGGTAGGGTCCTTTGAAAGACAGTCTCACCAAAATCCCAGAAAGAATGAATGCAAGGCAGGCAAAAGAATAAGCAAGATCATACACCAAACACTGAGATCCCTCTCTCCACAATATTCAAAGTAGTCCTCAGTCTCTCTACCTTCCTTGTGCTTCCTGTGTCTTGGTGTAGAATTTTAAGCTGGGCATTACACTAAACCTTTGTTATACTTTAGACATGAGGCATCCCCCCAAAACTCATGTGTGAGATAATGCAAGAAACTTTAGAGGTGAAACAATTGGGTTGCCAGAGCCTTAACCTTAGCAATGCATTAATCCACTTGAATGGATTAACTGGGTGATAACTGTTGGCAAGTAGGATGTGGCTGGAGGAGGTAAGTCACTGAGAGCAGGCCTTTGGGGTTTCTATTTTGTCCCTGGTGAGCAGAGCTGTTTCCAGTTGCCATGTCCTGAGCTGCTTTCCTCCACCATGCCCTTCTGTCCTGAGGTTCTGCCTCACCTCAGGCCCAGAGCAATGGATGAGACCTCTGAAACTGTGAGCCAAAAATAAACTTTTCCTCCTCTATTGTTCTTCACAGTTCCTTTTAGTCACAGCAGGAAAAAAAAAAAAAAAACTGACTAAAACTGCCTTAACCACCCATGATCCCAGAGATCCACAAATCCGTGGAGAAACACTTTGTCTCGACTGTGTTGGAGCAAGGATCCAGAGATTCTAAGCCTCTGAGTGGAGCGTTATGTATGAGCTGGTCCAGGAACATTCACTTATACTGAAACATCCCCCCAAGGTCCATGTGTTCAAAGCTCGGTCCCCAGTTTGGTGCTATTGGGAGGTGATGGAATATTTAAGAGGTGGCATAAAACGGGAGGTCTTCAGATTATTGGGTGTGTGCCCTCAAAGGGAATGCTGGGACCCTAGTTTCTTCTTCCTCTTTCATTTCTCTGCCATGAATTGAGAAAGTTTGCTCTGACATGTTTGCACCGTAATGTGCTGCCTGAAAACAAGACGCCCACTTGATCATGGATTAGACCTTCCAAAACCATGAGCCAAAATAAACTTTTTCTCTTCATAAGCTGACTATCTCAGGGATGTGTTACAGTAACAAGAGTTCCAGTGAAACACTGGGCAAGAGGTGTCACCATCGTATCAGCACTTCTGGCACAGAATTTGATTCCTCTTTCTCAGAACTAAAGCATCTGCATGGCTTTCCAGAACATGACCTATCACCAGTATAATGAAACTGATGAAATGTAATGTTCTATTCCAATAATACAATAAAGATTATCTATCTGCTTTTTATTAGCTCCCTATATTGAAATAAGTCATAGTTTTACTGTGTGCATTTCCTAATTCCTCCTTCTTATCCTGCATCTGTTGTAAGAATGGCCCATTCCCTTGCCAACAGCATTGGGAAAATCCAGAAAGGGAAGACACACAGAGGAGTGGGTGGGAGTTGCTTGGGTTCAAATACAAAACACCTTGCATCCAATCCTTGCCCAGGACAGCAGAGTTGGGGACAGGGGTCGTTTTTGCCAGGAGTCCTATTGTTCTGTCACCATTTCACCATCCCTTCCTCCAAGACTGTGACAACATACTGGGGGCTCCCCTCTGCTTTTAGCTGTTAATAGTTTCTCACAGTAAAACCAAGGACCTCAATTACTGTGTAGACATGATCAAGGCATGAAGGTTTTTGTATGTAATACCTCTTCTCTTTTCTGAGAAACTATATGTGCTATTCTAAAAATAAAATATAATTGATCTGTAATCCCAGCACTTTGGGAGGCTGAGATAGGAGAATTGTGAGTTCAAAGCCAGCCTCAGTAATGGCATGCTAAGCAACTCAGTGAGACCCTGTCTCTAAATAGGGCTGGGGTGTGGCTCAGTGATCAAGTGCCCCTGAGTTCAATCCCCAGTACCAAGGAAAAAAAAGGGGTGTGTGTGTTTGTGCGTGCGTGTGTGTGTGTGTGTGTGTATGATTGAACCTTTATAAAAAATTTCAGGTAACTTAGTTTCTTCTGGTTTAAAATAAGGTCCTCCAGATTAAATGCGGTTGATTCAGGATTCTTCCCACTTCTTTTTTTCCAACTTGTCTCCCCAGAAGCTAAGTGTCTAGCCTGCTGTACTTTATTTGCCACATCCTCCAGTTGAGATTTCTCCTCTTACTTCAGCCCCAGATCAATGCTGCCCACCCAGTGGCCTCTGTGACAGCCTTCCCCTAACCCATAGGAATCCTGATCCTTAATTCCAAGCTCTCTTCCCTACTCTCTTTAGGAATCAACATTTCCTGGCCTCCCACTCCCACTCACGGTCAAGGGGATTATGATGGGCACTAGGGCTGAATGTTCGCATTCCCTTAAACTTGTATGTTGAAATTCTCTGCATCAATTGATGTAATTATATGATTCTTATCTTTTAAGTCTACTGACATGATGGATTATGTTGATTGATTTCCATGTGTTGAACCAATCTTGCATCCCTGGAATGAACCCCATTTGATCATGGTGCACTCTTTTTTTAATATGTTTTTGTATGCGATTTACCAGAATTTTATTGAGAATTTTTGAAATCCTCAAAGTGATAGTATTTAGAGGTGGGGCTCATGGCAGGTTGTCAAGTCATGAGTAAGCAGCCCTCCTCAAGGTGCCAAAGTACCATTGACACCTTTAACACAGAGGACTGACAGAGCTTAATCATCCCTTCCTATACAAGGACACATAGGTGCCATCTATGAAGATTGGACCCCCATCACACACCAAATCTGCCAGCCTTGATCTTAGCCCTCACAGCCACCAGAACCTAGGAAAACGGATTTCTAGGTTTAGAAGCCATCTGGTCTATGGCATTCCATTATAGCCGCTAAATAGACTGATACTGGGGACGCAGGGAGAGGTTATCAGTCTTTCTCTGGCTAAATAGCCACTCTGTGGTCTACTGTCCTGAGAGGAGACCTGGGAGCTATCCTGCAGGGTACCAGACAGGAGCTCCTCTGATCCAGGACTCTCAGACCTCCCTGGATCTCTGTTCGTCACTGTCTCCCTGTGCTTAGTAGAGTTTTCAACTTCTGGGAAGCTGCAGAACAGAAGTAGGCCCCACTCATGGCTCAGCTCTCTGGATATCTTTAGCTCTCTCTCTATATTGTCTTCCAAGAACTTTCCTCCCTTTTTCTGTAGCCTGATCACATATCCAGCAAACTAGTACTCTGTGGCTTAGAGTCATGGCTGTAAATGTAGGTGTGCATCATCAGGAGGTTTCACAGCAACTGGCCCACTGGCCCACTCCAGAGCTTTTGATCCATTAGGTGTGATAAGTAGAACAATGACCCTTCACCAAGATCATGGCTTACTGATCCTCAAGCCCACAAACATGCTATCTCGTGTGACAAAAGAAGCTTTGCAGATATGGCCAAATTAAGAATTTTTTTGTTTCCTAAATTAAGAATCTTGGCATGAGACTATCCAGGATTATCTGGATGGGTCCAGTGTAACCAGAAGAGTTCTTATAAAATGAAGGCAGGAGGACCAGAATTAAGGATGTGATAATGGATCCAGGGACCAGAGCCATACAGCTACAAGCAAAGGACTGCAGCACTTTGGAAGCTGGAAATGGCAACAAATGGACTCCCCATAGAACCTCCAGAAGGGACATGGCTCTGATGGCCACTTAATTTTATCCCTGTGAGACCCGTTTCAGAATTCTGGTCTTCAGAAATGTAAGGAAGCGTATTTCTGCTGTGTTAAGATGCTAGGTGTTATAGCAGCCACAGGAATCTCATAGCAGACTAGGGTAGCTTCAGACAATCTGCATTTCTAATAGGTTCTGAGTTCAAGAGGATGCTTCAGATCCAAGGACCACACTTTGAGAACCACTGGCTTTTGGCGAAACACACAATCTTCAGTTTTCTCCTCAACTTTGGACTGCAAGTTACACATGTTGTTTGCTCTGTCAACAGCTCCTGAATCATGCAACTGGACTGCTGTGGACAGTCAACACTGGACCCAAACTCTTGTTTATGTTGATATTTTGGCCTTCCAAGAGGGTTTCAGTAAGGCTGTGGCTGCATGGATAGCGATTCTTCGGACGGATGTGGGTAAAGTGAACTGAAACCCTCTTGGAAAAGATTCACCATTTAAAGTAACATTAAGGACATTCTTGGTTCATAGGAGGAGGCCAAAATATCAACATAAACAAGAGTTTGGGTCCAGTGCTCACGGATGACGTGGAGGGGTTCAAGAATGTAGCAGCAGAAGAAACTGCAGATGTGAACATAGCCAGGAACTCAGATTGGAAGTAGAGTCTGAAAAGGTGACTGCATCGCCACTATCTCACCATCAAACTTCAACAGATGAGGAACTGCTGAGTTGGGATCTACTCCTGCTGAAAATCCCATACAACAAAGGATTTAGAATGTCACATAAACCTAGTTGACAAAGCAGCAGCAGGGTTCCACAGGACGGACTTCAATTCCAAAAGAAGTTCTACCGTGGGTAAACACTTTCTAACAGCATCCCACACTACTGGAGAAATTGTTCATGAAAACAAGAGTTAACCAATGCAGAAACTTCTGTCTTAAGAAATTGCCACTGGCACCCCAACCTCCAGCAGTCATCACTCTGATCAGCCAGTAGCCAGCAGTGGGAAGCAAGACCATCCAGGGCCAGAAAGACTGTGACTTGCCCAAGTCTCAGGTGATTGGTAGCTTTTTATTTTTTTTTTAAACAATAAAGTATTTCTAACTAAGGTATGTACTTTTTTTTATACATCAAGCCTTTGCACACATAATAAACTAAGCATGGGGCAAACACAACTTTGGCATGCACGGGGAAACCAAAACTTGCTTTATCGTTACTGTGTGGTCTGAACCCAAGGGCAGCATCTCCGAGGTTCCCTGTTATCTGAAATGATCCAGTGCAGGGCAGGCACTCCGTGTTTGCGGGGCTGCTGACTACTCTCCGACCTTCTCACCAACTCCAATCCCTCCAACACACTTCAGAGGGCAGGGAAAGCTGAAAATGACTCCGATGGCACGCGCAGTTTTGCTTTCATCTGGAGACCGCGTTCTGCAGTTCTCGGAAGACTTCCACCGCCCGCAGCCCGGGTCCTACTTTTAGAGCTCTGGGCACGCCCTGTTCTTGGGGAGTTTGTTTTTTCACAAAATAATCAAGGAAGCTGGAAGGGCAAAAGAAGGCAATAACGAGGAACAGGGAAACCAGTTTCCCGGGTGAATAAAAGGCAGAGGGGCTCTTAGCGGAGACAGCGTGCTCCACGTCGCGGATCACCGGGGTGATGTCTGCGCTGCTGGACTTCATCGAACGGAGGAAATTCCTCTGCAGGAGGATGTAGTCACGGCCGTATTCCTCCTGCAGCTCTGGGGGCAAGTGTTCCAGGATAACCTTCTCTTTCTTGTCCCAGCTCTCACTTGTGCCCGCGATACCTAGGACACAAGAAGAAAGGGAGGGTCAGGGGCCAGGAAGGCCAGGCTGAGTGCGGGAAGCAGCAGCTTGTGAATCGGCCTCCGCTGGGAAGGGCGGAAGACCAACGTGTGCAGAAGCCTTTCCAAACAGTTCTTCAAAGAAATAAAAAATAATAATAAAAATAAATAAATAAACAAAATAGTTCTTCATAAGGTCATTCATCGTTATTTTGTAACCAACATACAGAGCACAGATGATTGGGTTTTTGCAAACTTAATAACCCACAGAATCAGCAAGCAGACCCAGAGTAGAACAGGACCAGTCTGGAGATCTCTCCTCGGTCCCTTCCCAGCAGCTACTGCCCTCACTGACAGGGCAGGTTCATTTTGCCAGGGTTTGAACCCCGTATAAACGCAATCCAGCACAGCCAACACGTGTGTGGTTTCCACTTGAAGCTCTTCCCACTACGGCTGACACAAACGTTCTGGCACTTGTCTTTGGTGACTACTACACGCATAGCATATGATGTCTACAAGATAACGTATATTACATATAACCTATTTTGTGAATATACATACACATATAGAGTATGCATATATAATTTGTTAAATATAGAAGTAATACCTATCTCTATTTTAAAATATACAACTTAAAATATCACGTCTATCTGATTTTGTAAGTACATATCAAATTTAATGTTAATATAACTTAAATATGGATTTAAGTTTTAACATAAATTACACATGATTAAGTATAAATGTATTTTTAATATAGAGGCCATGACTGCTTATTATATAAAAGTTAGATAATATATTTACTCTAAAATATAGCAGCAATGCCTGCTTATTTTGTATAGTGAATTATGGGAAGAGCTATATGTTTTTAAATTAGCCTCCTTGGAGGTCACTAGCAGTGTGGTGCCCCTTCCACAGTCCTCTCTTGTTCATCCATCCATACACATAGAAGGCTTTGGTTTTTTTCTTTTACCAGGAAGGAACAAGAACAAAAAGTATCATACTCTGTATTTTCCAGGAATTTGCTTTTTGTCTTGTAGTTTTTTGTTTTTCTTAGCAACAAATTATAGAGCTCAGTCCTGGTCAGCGGTATTGATTTAAGCCATGAATGTTCACTGCTAGGGTTAACCGGGACAGGACACAGAGCTTCCCCACCCCAGCAGCTCTTAGGCACTTGCCTATCAAAGGCACTCCCAGCTGTTTCTGTCTCTGCCACCACAAGTGACCTAAAGTGAAGGGACGTGTGCCATCTACCCTTTGGCACTGTGGCTTTGCTTCTTTGGGTAGGAGTCCCCACACTGCGGTAGCCTCCTGGAAGGCACATTCATTCGGAATTACAATAATTCCTTCCTGCCAGATTACTCTCCAGAAAGGCTGCAGCGCCCCCCTGCTCCCTCCTCAGATTGCACAGGATGCCCCGACGAATCTCTGTCCCCAGCCCTGGACCTCCTGTGATGCTGGAGGAAATGCAAACGAGGTTGCAGCTCCTTTTCAGGAAGGCGTGACACCACAGGTAACTAGAGAAATGAGTACCCCAATTGCTCTGAAGGTTCTGAGTCTTGAAAAAGGCCTTTGCAGGAACAAATACCCTTCCTTCGACTTCCCTCCCATCTCCCCTCCATGGGCTGGAGATTCCTCCCCTCTCCTCTTCAAGGACATGGGACCCCTCTTGTGAGTATCCTGTCTAGAGTCCCCAAAGCTCTCTTTGTGGGTGACAAAGCCGTCTGTCTTTTGTCAACCATCATCTGCCACTTTGGGTGGTACAACCCACCCATATCCTGTCACTTTGGGGGGGACAATGAAGTTGTTAATGGGACGTGCTTCCAAATCCTATCTCTACCTCATGTCAGCTCTATGGCTTGGGAAGCTCCTTAAGGTCTGGGAGCTTCAGTTTTCTCACTATAAAAGAACATTTGATGCCTGCTTGGTAGGTGAGGTTTAAGTGAGATAATGCACATATGCTAAATATGCAGTATGTGTTAGCTATTTTTTATTGTAGAGGAATAAAATCTGGTTTGTCTCCTTGAATATCCTCAGAAGCTCCTTGCCTGTGCCCCTGTAGATGCCTTTTATTACCCCCCCTTCAATTAAATGTAAACATGAAGCATCACTCTCCATACCCGGGTTCTCCGCCCTCTACTCTCTGGCCTTTGCCTTCAGGGATTTCATCAAATATCAACTTTTAACTGGGTCAGACTGGTACAAAAAAAGGACCTGAACTCAGGCACTGCACCTGGGGAATCTGGTTGCTGCTTCCCCACCATCATAGCATGCCAGACACCCACTCTGGGGCATAGTACCCCTCCTCCCCAGCACCATCACCTGGAGAATCATGTAAATCAAAACTATGCCCTATAAAGAAATGATAACTACTTAAGAAGTCAGAAAAACTAATTACTCTGATTTGCTCATTACACATTATATAAACATGTTGCATTATCACACTGTACCCCACAAATATGCAATTGTTATGTGTTGATTTAAAAAAAGAATATATATAGAAAAGGTGGAAGTATACATTGGAACAATATTTTAGGAAACAGTTTGCCCCATCAAGCTGAAGCAAGGTAAAGTTTTGTTCTAGCAGTTCTGATCACTCCTGGGTATGTATCATAGGAGAATTCATGTATACAAAACCCCAGTACATGTACCAGAAAGTCCAGAGCTGCATGTCCACAATCTAGAACTGACCCAAATATCCCATCAACAGTAGAAAATTTTTTGTGGCATATTCACAGAATATGCAATCAAAATGAATGAACCATAGCTACATACCACATAGATGAAATGTAAAATCATAATATTGAGTGACAGAAGGATGCATGCATATTCATTCTATTTAAAGCTCAAAAACCAATAAAACCAAACTGTTGTTTGATGGTATCTGGGTGGATGTAATTATGTAAAGAAAAGCAAACAAATAACCATTAAAAGATGCAAGAGAGTGGTTATTTCCTGGGTAACCATTTTTAGTGCTAGTGGTGTTTTATTTTTTATCTGGGCATTAAGTACATGAATGTTTGTAATAATTGGTTAAATTATCTACATTTGTCTGCTTTTTTCCTATATATATAATACGATATATTTCTCCATTAAAACAATGAAATCAGCTTCACCAGGAATGTATGGGAAGTGGGTAGCCCAGTGCAGATCCCTAGAAATATTAGGTATAATTGCTGAATCCCTGAAAGTACAACTTAACTGCAGGTCTGCACTCTGGTCCAAATAAAGTCTTACATCTGTGTGCTAGAATTTTTCCTGGGACGATGTACCAAACTTTAAATCCTCCTGCCAGGTTGCAAGACCCAGTCTACCATCTCCCTCTTCCCACTGGCTCCCCCTGGCTTCCCTCTCTCTGTGATACCCTTTCCCTCCCAGTCCCACTGTCTGGCATACCTGTTTTCATCTTTAACCACCTCCCATTGTCCATTAACTCCCCTCAGTTCTCCTCCCTCCCAAGGGGTCCCCAAGTTGAAACCCCCCACCCCGCCCAACACTTCATCTTCTCTCCATTTCCACTGCCCAGTCCTTCCTCTCAACCTAGGTGGCCAATGTTCTTTTCTCTCCGTTCCTCCTGGAATAGCCCTCTGGCTGTCTTGAGCATCCCCCACAAGCTGTGAAGTTCGAGCTGCTGAGTTCGTCAAGCCAAAAGCTCAGTTTTTCTTTTTAGAATTTATCTTGTGCATTTGGGCTAACACTCAAAGCTTTAGGGCTTTATTCTTTGTTGTTTAGCAGTGCCTCCCAGTATGTGGTCTTTAGTTGGAGATACTTTTTACATCTTCACTGAAATTACCAATTAAATTTTTGATGACCCAAGAAAAGAAGGGCTGGGCCTTGGGGTGGTCTGTCTCTGCTCAGAGTTCAGAAGGTCTGGAAGGAGAGAGGTGAGAATGAGAATCTCCGGGCGTCAGGCGAGGCAGGTCATTTTCTTCAGGAAGAGAATAACTTTTCCAAACACAAAGAAGTTGGAGGAATGAAACCATTTTATCCAATGAGAATGGGTAATAATAAGTGTTACCAACATATCCACTCAGACTTCTGCAGGAAGATAAGTTCTAAATCCAAGTCAACAAACCTGACAAGAGGTTCATGAATTATATATTGGAAGAGAGGTTTGGGTGGTGCAGGGAAAATGGTCAAAATTGATCAAAGTCAGTCAAGAGTGGTTCTTAGCTGTTTTCTCACAGATCAAACAAAACTCAGCCCCCAGGAAGCGGGTGTGAGTCCTAGGAAGGCCCTGTTCCAAGTGGGCATCAGGGCACCTGGGTTCATACCCAGCATGGCTTCTGTTTGCTTATAACTCTTGAGCTAAGTCAAGCTCTACATGGAAGGAAGCAGAGAAACAATCGTATGTGAAGGAAGTTGGCACTGGCCTCTCGAGTCTCAGATGAAGCCACCCATCCCAACTTCTCTTTGGTAGACACAGAGAGCTGTAAGCTGGGCACATAACAACTCTGCCCTACACTAAGACACTTGGCCACACTCTAACGTAGCTTCCAGCAAGGCCTGTCCCACGGATGACACTAGTTTCTCACTGCAATACCTGCCTGAGGAGGCTTCATGCTGCCAGGAAAACTCTTTGTTCCAGCCAGCACACTCCTGTGATGGGCTCCTGGGCTCCCTTTCTTGGAGCACTTGAAAAGGTCTCTTAAGTATGAATATGGATCTCTTGCAACTCAGAAATATCTCCCTCAAGGACCTGAGAGCCATTCCTTTGAAATGGAGTCACCCAGGAGGCTGAGGCGTCTGTGGGAGTGTTGAACCCTACCTTCATCCCATTCATGAAGCCCAGCCCTTTGTATTTTGCCACTTGTTTGACTCACAGAACCCTGCTTCCCACACGCCTCCATCTTCCCTTCAACACACCCAAATCCCATCTGCACAAATCAGAATGGAGCTTAGCTCTCATTACTGCTGAGTAAAATATGTTTTCACCACTTTAATACCTGGCTGTGTTGATCACTGACAACCCCGAGGGGTTCAACTCATGCCCTATCAGACCCAGAGGACCTTCAGGATTCCTTCCAGAATATGACAGGGCTCTCAGGTTCAGGCACCTACTTGTTCGGAAGCCTCCAGGTTGGATGACAGAGACTTTTACTCCCCATTTGGAAAGCTCTTGTCTCATAACTGATGAAAACATAGTGAGAGCTGCCTTTGATGCGCTGTAAGCTGCCAACCGAGGCATCGGGATCGCTCCTGTGGGAATAATGGGAGGGAGAAAAAACAAAACAATGCTTTCATTCAGTCAGCCAATAAATACTTAATCAGCACCTAACTGCAGGCCAGGCCTCATCATAGGATTAGTGCCCTCTCATAAAGTCACACAAGATGGCTCACTCTCTCTCCACCACATGAGAACGCAGTGAGAAGACAGTGTCTGTGAGCCAGGAAGAGGCCCTCCCCAGAACCCAACTATGCTGGCACCCGGATCTCACTTCCAGCATTCAGAACTGTGAGAAATAAATTTCTGTTGTTTATGCCACCCAGTCCATGGTAGTTTGATATGGCAGACTGAGCAGACTAATATCCGGAATGGAGAGGGACAAGAGGGATTAGAAAGGGGGACAAGGAAGCTTCTGACAGAGGATAAATCCATAAGCTGTTTCGATTGTGGTGATGGTGTCATGGGTATAAACACTTATAAACTTATCAAACTGTGCACATTAAATATGATTAATTTAATGTATTCCCATTGCATCTCTATTTTTAAAAAAAGAAGAAGAAGAAGCCATTGTACTTCAAGAGCCCATGGACATCCCAGCAAAAGCCAGAGAGGGTATTTTATGCATCCTAACATAATCAGGACATTTGTACAATATTCAGAAATGGAAGGAGGAACTCCAGCGTTCCTTGATTTTATCACACCATGCATCCTGGTTCTACCAGCCTTCCCATCCTCCAGTGATTCTTACCAAGCCAAATACGGGTTTTGTACATGTGTGTGTGTGTTCTCCTGACGATAGCATTTTGCAATTGATACTTTTTCCCTGCAAAGTTTCTTATCCTTCCAGAGTTAGAGATGCTTCATCCATAGGAGAAGAGCTTCTTAGTCCTGAGGTCTCTTGCCTTAAGTCCTACCTCCATTCAAAAGTTAAGGTTTTCAGAATGAGTATTCAAGACCATAAAATATAGCTCATACTCACATCTAACATTTATTAAGGCTCACTGGTTAAGGCCGACCTAAATCAGTACCTCATGGTCTGTGATAGGTAGGACAGATGTTTTCAGGTGCTATACCTACACACCCAGAAAAAAAATGAATTCAGCATTTTTTCTGTGACTCAGGATTCAAGCAGTGAGAGTACTGCTTCTCAGTAAGGTGTGTGAAAGAGGAAATTCACTGAAATTTGAACAATTGGAGTCTCTTAGTGACTGAAAACTTCAGGTATATGGCAAAAAGAACAAGAAAGAATACTCTGGAGGCAAGCCAATTAGAGCACTGGCAGCAGAACTGGGTCACCAGAAAGGGGAGGTATAACAGAAATGGACAGAGGGACACGGTGGACAAATTTGGCAGGAAAAATCCATAGAATAAAACAACATCTAAACTTAACTAATTCAGAGGCTGTGCAGCCAACTGGTGTATGAAAAGCGATCTGGGTTTCTCAACTGGCACATGGAGAGCTGAGGTGGACACCATCTCATGGAGGCCATGCTGCAGCCTGCTGCTGTGGGAACCCAGGAGATCATAGCAAACATTGCCATTCTGCCCTGGAAAGAGCCTACTGTGTGGCCTAGGGTGTGCCCAGTCGAATGTGAGTGAGAGGAGATTGTACCCAGGCGATCCAAGTCAGAGATACAGTAGGAGGGCAACTTGCTTTCCCTTTGAGTCTGGCAGCTCACATGACCAGCTGATGAAGGCCAGGAAACTGAACGGGTGGGTGTGAACACATTCAGGGACTAAGCCTCGAAAGCCATGTCCATGGCAGCAAGTGTGAGAGAGCTGTGGAGGGTTGGCTCCACTGCCCTGAGAGTAGAATTCTTGGGAAGCTCCTGAGATCCAGGCTCCCAGCAAGATCAGCATCTGCCTGGCCCAGAGATGTGTTGATCTGATCTTTCCAGAGAAGGTACCACCAACAAACTCCCCCAAGGCCTGATTAGACTAAGTCCCAGAACTCTGCAGCAACACAACCCTTTTTCCCTGTGCATCAATCTGGTCTGCTCAGACAAAACTCCCATCTACAGTACATCTCACTCACTCCTACTTTATACTGTTGAGAAGGGGGAAGCTGAGAGAGCTATTTCAACCAGTTTCAGTTTCAGGTCACTCTAGTTGGCAGCTTGGTGAGCAATAAAAAAAGAAGATGGGGTTACCAACAAGCGCTAGTAATTAGAAAAATGCAAATCAAAACTAAGATTTCATCTCACACCAGTCAGAATGGCAGTTATCAAGAATACAAACAACAACAAGTGTTGGCGAGGATGTGGAGGAAAAGGCACACTTATACATTGCTGGTGGGACTGCAAATTGGTGCAACCAATCTGGAAAGCAGTCTGGAGATTCCTTAAAAAACCATTTGGAACCATTTGACCCAGCCATCCCACTCCTTGGTCTTTACCCAAAGGACTTAAAACCAGCATCCTACAGTGCTGCAGTCACTTCAATATTTATAGCAGCTCAATTCACAATAGCTAAACTGTGAAACCAACCTAGATGCCCTTCAATAGATGAATGAATAAAGAAACTGTGGTATATATATATACATATATATATACAATGGAATATTACTCAGCATTAAAAGAGAATAAAATCATGGCATTTGCAGGTAAAAGGATGGAGTTGAAGAACATCATGCTAAGCAAATTAAGCCAATCTCAAAAAACCAAAGGCTGAATGTCCTCTCTGATAAGTGGATGCTAAACCATAATGTAGGAAGGATCATGGGAAGAATGGAGAAACTTTGGTCAAAGGGGAAGGAAGGGCGGGGATGGGACATAGTGTTAGGAAAGATGGTGGAATGCAATGGACAACAATGCCCTAAGTTTACATATGACTGCACATATGGTGTGACTCGATATTGTCTACAACCAGAGAAATGAAAAGTTGTGCTTTCATTTGTGTACAATGAATCAAAATGCATTCTGCTGTCATGTAAACCTAATTAGAATAAATAAATTTTAAAAAGACAGATATAAAAGAACAAATATTATGCAATTCTATTCATACAAAATATCTACAATAGGAAAATTCATAGATATAGAAAAGAGATTAGAGGTTGCCAGGGGTTGGGAAGAAAGGAGAATGGGGAGATATTGCTTAATGAGTACTGCAGAGTTTTTGTTTGAAGTAATGCAAAAATCTGAACCCTATAATGGTGAAGGTAGCACAAAATTGTGAATAATTAATGCCACTGATTTATATAATTAAATACGGTTAAAATGAAAAAAAACCCCATGTGGTTGATATAACTCCTGCCGCTACCATTCACATTCTTGCAGTTACTAATACTATGGATTGCATAGTTAAAACCTGCTTTAATGCCAGATCTAGTTCACAGTTATTTATTGTTTTGCTGTTGGCGATTGCTGTCCTCAACATTTCTGTTGTGGTAATTAGTGTTGCAGATGTCATAATAGGCACTAGATATTTATTTTAATTCTGTATAGTGTTTGCAGTGGTTGTTGCTATTGTTTGTTGCCCTCTTTTCAGTGAGATTCTGGGAATATACAGGGACAATACAAGTTCACAGGGTAGAGAATCAACTGCAGGACTAAACCCAGTCAGATAACAGCATACCTTGCCCAAACAGAGATTAACCATACTCAAAGTTAAGTAAAACTTTAATATAAACAATAGAAAAAACAAAACCTCCAAACTAATGACCTGACCACAGTAGGAATGTTTTACAAAGAACAATTAGGTTCCACTCATGGACATCCACTTTTACACCAAAAACAGAGAAAATTAACTCAAAGGCTGTGGATACCATATACAAGGGGTCTCAATCTAGATCACTCCAGGACACTTTGGCATGAGAAGATTGTGCCCTAAAAAGATCCATACACGAGAGTGAAAGAGAAATACATCCCAACAGATGCATAAAATCCAACACAGGAATACAAAAGTTATGAAAAACAAGTTAACACAATGCCTCTTAAAGTTCATAATTCACCAGCAACTGACTTCAAAGATATTGAAGTGGAAGAAATATCAGATAAAGAATTCAAAAGAATGATTTTCAAATTACCAGTAAATTCCAAAAGAACACAGAAAAACAACCAAGTGAATTAAGGAGATCAGTATAGGATATGAAAGAAATATTCAATAAACAGAGCTATTAAAAAAAGAACCAAACAGAAACCTTGTAATTGAAATGCACACTCAATCAAATAAAATGTTCAGTTGAAAGTCTCTCTACTAGAGTAGGCCATGCTGAAGACAGAATCACAGAGCCGGAAGACAACTAGCATTCAGACAGTATTTTAAAAAAGTAAAGAAGTAACCATGAGCATAATATATAAGAACTCTGGGTCAATAAAAAGAGACAAAATTTAAGAATCACTGGAATTAAAGAGGGATGTAGGATGCATGCTAATAGCATGGATAACCTCTTCAGGGAAATAAAAACAGAAAGCTTTCCAAACCTTGAGAATGAGATGGACATTCAGATACAGGAGACATTCAGACCCCAAATAGACAAAATTTAAAAAAAGAAAAGAAAAGAAAAGAAATTCTTACGACATATTATAATTAAAATGCCTAACAAAGAGAAAAAGAATAGAATTTTAAAAGCCTCAAGAGAAAATAATGTTAGCTTAGGTCACAATTGGAATCGTGTGTTCCAAGTCCTGAAAGAAAACAAATCAACAAGATCGCTACATGCAGCAAAGCTATCTTTCAGAATTGAAGTAGTAATAAAACACTTCGCAAGACAAGCAAAAACTAAAAAGAATTCAAGACTGCTAAGCCAGCACTACATAAAATATGTAAAGAAATATCACACACAGAAGAATCAAAACAAACCCCAGAGCTCAAAAATGTACAAATCTCAGTTGAAGAGTAGTTAAGCAAATGAGAGACAGGGCCAAATAATAGATAATACGATACCTACAAATAAATTTAACCATGGGGGTAAAAGACCTCCACAATGAAAACTACAGAACACTGAAAACTAAGTTGAAGAAGACACAAGAAAATGGAAAGACCTTCCATATTCATGGATAGGCAGAATAAATATTATTAAATATTCTTTCCAAAGCAATAAACAGATTAAATGCAATTCCCATCAAAATACCCTTGATATTCTTCACACAACTAGAAAAAACAGTCCTAAAATTCATTTGGCAGAATAAAAGACCCCAAATAGCCAAAACAATTCTAAGCCAAAAAAAGCAATCCTGGAGGTATCACAATAAGTGAATTCAAATTATACTACAGAGATATAGTAACAAAAATTGCATGGTACTGGCATAAAAATGGACACCTAGACCAATGGTACAGAATAGAAGACACAGAGACAAACCCACACATTTACAGCCATGTGTTCCTTGACAAAGGGGCCAAAAACATACATTGGAGCCTTTGAACAAATGGTGCTGGGAAAAATAGGTTATCCATATGTAGAAGAATGAAACTAGATCCTTATCTCTCATCCTGCACAAAATTCTACTCAAAATGGATCAAATACCTAGGAATTAGATCAGAACCTATGCAACTCCAAGAAGAGAACACTCCAGCATATAATCACAGGACCCCTAAAGCTCAGGAAATAATTCCAAGAGTTAGTAAATGGATGGCATCAAATTAAAAAGTTTCTGCACAGCAAAGGAAACAATGCCAAGAGTGAACCTACAAAATGGGAGAAAATCTCTGCTAACTACTCTTCTGACAGAGGATTAACATCCAGAATATATAAAGAACTCCAAAAACTTAACACAAAAATAAACAAATAACTGAATAAGTAAATGGACAAATAAAGTAAACAGAAAATTTTCAAAAGGAAAAATACAAATGGCCAACAATAACAATGACACAGGCACCCAAGAGTTGTTGTGAAATTTCAGTGAGTTAATATGTCCGAAGGGTGCCTGACACAAACCAAGCCCCATGCCAGGGCTTCCTGTTGTTAGCGCCACTCAAGTTGCCCACAATCGAACCTTGACAGCCCCAAGGCTCCGTGTGCTCAGGGTTTCTTAGCGGGACAAGTGCGCTTGCTCCAGCATCTCTGGGAGCACTTCCTGTGTGGACGGTTAAGACCCACCTTGACATGAGTCATAATCTGCATTTAAAACCTCAAAACCTAGTCCAAGTGATTCTTTTGAATACCAAAACTTGAAGTGCCAATCAGGGTTTAGGTGACATATTTCTGACCGTGAGCTTTCATGATGATGGTCACCTTGTAGATGAGGAAAGTGCTATGTTTGAATGTGTCCTCCAAAAGCATGTGCTGGAAATTTAGTCCTCCATTCAACAGTGTTGAGGGGCTGGGGCCTGATGAGAGCTGAGTAGGCCAGGAGAGTGGAGTAGACAGACTGACGCCATCATCTCAGGAGCGGTTCATTATGGAAGAAGGCGTGCCACCCCCTCTACTCTGTCCTTCTCCCTCTCTCTTCTTCTTTTGCCCTTTTATCTCCTGCCAAAGCAGGCACTTGCCAGATGCCAGTCTCTCATCCTTGGACTTCCCAGCCTCTGGAACCACAAGCCAATGAATTTCTGTCCATTACAAATTACCTGGTCTCAGGTGTTCTGTTACGTCAGCACAAAATGGACTTAAACAGCGAGTGTGACGTGTGGAGTATGGTGAGAGTACACTATATCCCACAGTGTCATCTAAAAAACACGTTTTGGACAGAACATTCAAGACCCATTTGTCTACTGTATTATGTTGAATGCCGTGAAATTGCCATTAGACCTCTTACCCACAAAATGGCCTACTGTAGGGTTCAACCCCACAGACCCAAGCCGTGGGTGCTGTCATTGATGCCAAAGATCCCTGATGGCACAAGATGAAATGAACACAGGTGTACCAGCCTCACACCTCAAGTCCGTCTTCCTTCCTGATCTCATGCACCCCTTTGTCCTCTAATTATGTTTAACTGGAAATATAGGATCTGGCCCCTGAACAGAATTTCAGGCACAAAATGATATGATTAACTAAAGGCACAGTGTCACTCAGGAGAGCAGTAGAACTAGCTCATCTTGAGTTACCAAAGCACTTTGAGAGACCTGCTAGTGGTGAACAGAGCATCCCTTATTATGAACTAAAGGTTTACATTCCCCCAAATTCATATGCTAAAGCCCTAGCCCCTAATGTGGCTGTGTTCAGAGATAGGGCCTCCAAGGGAGTCATTAAGGTTAAATGAGATCAGGATGGGGGGCTGATCAGATAAGGTTAGTGTCCTTTTAAGAACCAGAGATATTTTCACATTCTCTCTCTTGCCCCCATATATATATATTTTCTCTCTCTCTCCACTCACTCCCTCTTTCCTACCTCTTTGCACACATATGCCAAAGAAAGACTATGAGAGGACAGGGAGAGAAACTAGCCATTTACAAACTAGGAAGAGAATCCTCACCAGAAACCCACACCTTGATCTGGGGCTTCCAGACTTCAAAACTGTGAGAAAACAGCTTTCTGTTGTTGAAGGCACTCAGTCTAAGGTATCTCATTATGGCAGCCCAAGCAGACAAATACACCTGTGAACAGCAGGACCTGTTTTAGCCAATGACCTGCTGTCCTGACTCCCTGTGTGACCACTAATGTCCTCCCCCTCACCTTCTCTGCCTCTCAGAAGCACTCAGTGAATTAGTTCCCTGACCTGTGTTCCCTGTCTAGAGAGTGAATAAATCTAGAATTCACTTTGGTGACCACATTAGTGGTCAGTGTCCTT
Source organism: Geosciurus inauris (assembly GCA_004024805.1). NCBI lineage: Eukaryota > Metazoa > Chordata > Mammalia > Rodentia > Sciuridae > Geosciurus > Geosciurus inauris. The sequence continues at coordinate 34,475 of PVHX01000568.1, read as the reverse complement.
CCTTTACATTGTGGTATGTTGTTAGCACCAGGATAAAAATAGGGGACATGAAGTTACCATTTTGGAACTTACAAAAGACTTGAAATACTTGTTCCCCAAGAATGGGTTCAAAGCCGGTCTTTGACACCCTTGGTATAGTACAAGGCAAAGTTAGCAGTGTTCCCTGAAATTCCACCAACCAAAGTCTTGATGTCGGTTGCAATTTCACAGGACCTCAGAAACTCCGCAGGCCCACAATGATCAGCACCTCCATGGAGATCCCCTTTTTACAACCCGAAGCTAACATGTGGCCACATAGGAGTTATGGAAGAGAAAGAGCTTTGCAAGTAAATACCTAACTAATTCAGCAGGGGGCAGAAATCTTGCAGCCCTTCAGCCCCAGCTGTAAAGAAAAAGCACCAAGGTGCTGAGCTTGTGGTGCTCATTGGAAGCCAGGGCCAGCATGACCTATTCTCCCGGGAGAACACCAGAAGGGCATTCAAGCAGCTTCTGCCTCCTCCAAAGTCAAGTAGTCAACTCAAGCAACAAAGCTTGCTCTGTATTGCACCTTTCCAAGCTGAAGAATACAAACTAGTTCCATAACCCAAGGAAAGGCAGGCCTGCTAATTTGTATTAGGCTCAAGGAGCAGAAACCTGGTGGTTTCCTTATAACATGACAGTCTCTGGGACTTTGACAAACTGCTAAATATCAAGTTTATCTAGGACCTTGTCATTCAAAGTGTGGGTGAGAACCAGCAGCAGTACCGGGGAATCTATAGGAAATGCAAATCCTCCAGTCCCACTCTAAACCACTGAGTCAGAAATTCTTGGGGTGGAGTCCAGAAACTTTTATTGTGATAAAAAGCACATGACATAAAATTCACCACTTTAATTCTCAGATACACAATTCAGTATGCAATTTGGTGGCATTTGGTACATTCAGAATTGTGCAGCCATCACCTCTCTCCAGAACATTTTCACCACCCCAAAAGGAAACCAGATACTTATTAATACCTATTAAGCAGTCACTGCACTGGCAACCATCAATTCTACTCTCCGTCTCCAGCAGTGTGCCTGTTCTGGACATTTCATATAAAGGGAATCACACAGTAAGTGGTCTTTTGTGTGGGGCTCCTTTCACTCAGCCTCATGTTTTTGAGGTCCACCCATACCATACCATGAATCAGTATTTCACTCCTTCTTATGGCTAAATAATATTCCACTGCATGGGTATGCCATGTTTTATTTATCCAATAATTCAGTGGCTGTTTGGCTTGTTTTACCTTTGGCTATTGTGAGTAACACTGCTCTACAGAGCCCTTCCTGTTCATCTGTTTTCTGTTCTCTTGGGTATGCACCTAGGTGTTGAATTGCTGGGCCACATGGTCACTCTGTCTACCTTATTGAAGAACAGTTGGATGTTTCCCACAGCAGCTGCACCAGCAGTGTTTGAGGGTTCCACTTTCTGTGCATCCTCACCCACCTGTATTGTTTGTTTAGTATAGCCATCTTAGCAGGTGCATTAGCTTACTGTGGCTTTGAATTCCAGACACTGTGTTTTTAGAAGCCCTCCTGGTGATTCTCATGCAGCTGAAGCTTGAAAGAGTGGTCTGTGGATGAGCAGCATTAACATCACTCAGACACCAGCATAGAAATGCAGAGTATTGGGCTCCACCCAGAACAACTCAGTCAGATTCTACATTTTAACAGGTGAGTCCCTCAAACGTTTATATGCTTGAGAAGCGGTGATGTAGGAGATAGCCCCAAACTGCCGACCCTTCCCAAACATCATTTAAACAGAACAGAGTTAGGGTTTTATTTTCATGCCCTGCTTGTCTAATAGCTCTTCTTTGATGGCCTGGAAAATTGAGAAGAACATAGAACTTGGGGCAAAACAGAGAGACCCAGTTTCAAACCCTGACTCCATCACCTGCCAGCTATAGGAATCTGGGCTAGAGAGTTCCGATGTGAAAAATTAACCTCTTCATCCTGCAGGTGTTAGAAGCACATGACTTTAGACATGTAGACACCTAACAGTCCAGCGTGGAGAGCATGGAGACATGCACTCAGCCTTGCTCTACCCGGTGCCTACTGCCCTGGCAGCCCTGGACAGTGCGGGGGAGGTAAGCCTCAATCTTGGCATCCTCAGTCAGGAAGCAGCTGGGGGACTGGCTGACTGATTTGCCAAATGATTCCCTTGAGGCAGCAAATTTGCAAGAAGTCTAGGAATGACCCCACGGTCAACTCTAGGCTGAGTCAAATTAAACCTTGAACTCTACTGTATCCCTTTAATATGAGGACTTGTAAGGATCCCTAAGACTGCTGAGTTTGGTGTGAGGTGATTTTAATCAGCTCAGAGTGGTGGGCAATGATGACTGTAACTGATAGAGAGGTCCCTTTTACTGGGGTAGAGCCATGATTGGATGTGGTTTATCCCCCAGAGGTCCATGTGCTAAAAGGTTGGTCCCCGGTATGTGGGAGTTCAGGTGGTAGAAACTGAAGAGCTGGGCCTAGTGAAAGGTAATTAGGTCATGGGGCTCCATCCTCGTGAATAGGGTGGTGCTAACCCACAGGACTAGACTGGGTCTTTGGGACTGGCTTAGTCCCTCCAATTATGGGTTGCTGTAGAACAAGTTTTGCCACCTCTTGCACACATGCCCCTGATGCACATGGCCATTTCCCTGTCTGCTTCTCCTCCATGTTATGAGGCAGCCAAGGGTGCCCCTTGCCGAACACTGGCAACATACTGTTTAGATCTTTCAGCCACCAAAATTGTGAGCCAAATAAGCTCTTTTTATAGGGTCCCTAGACTTAGGTTCTGTGTTATAGCAACATCAACAACTGAGAAGGATACTTTCTATGTATCGGTGAGTGTGCCCAGCCCTCAGAGCCTGCGATGGAATTAAACCAACAGCTGAGACCATAGGTTCTCAACTGGGGTGGATTTTGGTCCCCGGTGGTCATGTGGCAACAGTTGAAGATTTGTCACACAGGGGGTGGAAAGTGGTACTAGGATCTAGTGGGGGAAGGACAGACACTGCCAGACAGTACTCCCTTGACAAGACAGCCCCCCACAGAAAGAATTATCCTCCCCCTCCCTCAAATGTCAAGAGCACACAGGTTGAGAAACACTGCCCCAAATGCTCTAGGTGCCCCCAGCACCCTTGAAAAATGCTCCCAGGTGCTATATCACACCCACTGGAAAAATGATAAAATAGTCAGGACAAAAGAGAGGACCTGCCAGGCGCGGTGGCTCAAACCTGTAATCCCAGCACTTAGGGAGGCTGAGACAGGAGAATCACAAGTTCAAAGCCAGCCTCAGCAACAGCGAGGTGCTAAGCAACTCAGTGAGACCCTGTCTCTACATAAAACACAAAACAGGGCTGGGGATGTGGCTCAGTGGTTGAGTGCCCCTGAGTTCAATCCCCAGTACCAAAAAAAAAAAAGAGAGAGAGAGAGGACCTGCCCCCGGTCACCCAGCTGATTTAGCAGAACAAAAGGCAAATCAGCACCAACTCAAAATCCCTGCAGCCTGAGTCTCTTTGGAAGCGTTTGCCTTCTCGTGTGCAGTGTACAGCTGTGTGGGAGTGTCTACTCTGCTATTTCCCAAGAGGAAAACCGGCCAGAAAAATCTCTTAGGCCTCAGAAACAGGAAGATTATCCAACCGCCTTGCCAGGATTGGGGTTAAAGAGCTATACTCCTGGTGTGGGAGGGATGATGACTATGTTAGTACAGGGACCAAGTCTCCCAGAGCAGGCATGGTCCAGTCCTGAAGTAGTGGCCTGCTGGGGTTGTCCACCCCTCACATGGGGAACCGTGCTAAGAACTTAATGTAGATTGTTTTACTTAAGCCTCAGAACACCTCTGTGTGGTCAGCACCCTGTTCCCTCCACTTCATGGGGAGACAATGAGAGCTTAGAAAGGCCACAGGACTAACCTGGGAGTGCCACTCCACAAGGAGGTGAAGCGGAGCACCCCGCCCTCCCAGGGCCAAGCCCCACACAGAGGAGGTGATTGAGAACCTGACAAGGAATCATCCCTGGACTGGGGCCCTGGATCGAGGGAGAGACCCCGAGAGGGAAGAGCTTGCAGGGGGAGGAGGAGGAAGGAAAGCATGAAGAGAGGAGGGTGATAAGGAGAGAGGAGGGGGGAGCTCACATGCACGGCCTCAGGGGCCGGGAGAGCCAGGCGGGATGAACACAGCAGCAGAAAGACTCAGACGGCAAACACTCCTTGTAACAAGGATGCTTTCTCCTACTCTGTACACCCTTGCCTTCTCAGGAAGGCAGATCCCATGGGGCTTTTCTGTTGATGGTGCAGCTGAGAGCAGGTGCATGAATATGCTGGGCATGGAGGGGGTGGAGAAAGAGCGAGAAAGAGGAAAAGGAAAGTGAGCAAAGGGGAGTGACCAAAGGTGAGGTGGCCAGCAACTGAAGACGAAAGGGCATTTGCACCATGATGTGCTTTGTGCTCCATCTTTCCACGGAGTCTTTAAAATAAAATCTTCTTTTGTTTTGGCTTTGCCTTTGGGGAGTGCAATGAAGAGCTGAGTGTTAATTCAACATGGTGTAAAAGCTCTCCAGAAAGGGCTAGGAGCCTCTCGTGGTGTTCTTCATCCATGAGAGTGTCGGGGACTGCACTGGGGACTTCAGGGACTGCCTCCTCCTAGAAAAAGTCCTATGTTGAACCCTGACCCTTAATGTCTTGGAGTGTGACTGTATTAGGAGGTAGGACCTTTCTAGAGGTGATTAAGGTTAAACAGGACCCCAATTCAGTAGGGCTGGCATCCGTACAAAGAGAGGAAGATATACCTGGGGTGCAAACACATGGACAGCATGTCTGCGTGCGGACACCCAGAGCAGGTAGGTATCTGCAAGCCAGCAAGAGAGCCCTCAGGAGAAGCCCTGATCTTGTACTTTAGCTTCCAGAACTGTGAGAAAGGAAAGGTCCGTCATTCACAGACCTGCGTTTTCTCCTGGAAGACTAATACAGAGCCCAACGATGAAATCACTTCTAAGAGCTGTGTTTCTGTCTTCTCATGAACTCCCTGCCCTGCTGGGCACATGATCCTCCCCATCTCTGCTGATCTCCTGATATGTTGGGTGATTTCTAAGTCCTACCAACGTGCTCATTTCTAGAGTTTCTCTAGGGCAGGGGTTGAAAGCCGGGCATGATAAAGGAAGCCTATGTACACTTTGGGAACACACAGGGAGGAACAAAACCAAAGGCGCTTCCAGCTCTGAAACATGAAAAACCAGACAGAAAGCCAGAGAGCAGGCTCCGGGGACTGAGAGCAAGACTGGCTTCAGCCATGTTGACTTGGTACAGATCCCAAGAAAATGGAACAGTAAGGTCAGGTGTCAAGAATTTGCAATCAATCAGAGAGAGAGGATAGACGAGAGATGTGTGACTTATGCTAACACTTAAGGTTACCATTCAAAAAGAACATAAGAAATCAGAGAAGTTCTGGTTTGAAAAGAGTGTTCAAGCCAAGCTGGAGACACCCTAAAAGGGCAACCTCTATACGGCAAGCCCTTCAGTCACCCATCTTCCATTTTCTGCCCACTCGCATATCTGCTTTTCTTTCCTTATTAATTGACCTGCTACTACCAGACCCTGGGGCTATAGCACCTATCCTGCATGTTGGAGATAACTAACATGAAATCTTTCAAATAAGTGAGCTGCTCAAACTGGAGAACAAAGAGAGAAAAGAGAAAAACATCCTTGTCAATGTGCCAAGAAGGCCATGATCAATCATTTCAGTAAATATTTGTTAAATGAGTAAGGCAAGGTGTACGTGAGACTTTGCCAAAAGTACCAGACTGTACCAGGGAGCTGTGAGAGGTGAGGCTTCCACAGAGGTCAAACACATAAAGGCCAAGTTCAGAACAAAGTCAAGGGTAAAATGCTGCTGGCAGGGGGGGTGGGGGGGTTCCCATCAGAATTCATTTGCTTCAGCCAAATAACAAGAAATTGGAAAAACTTAGGAGTTGCACTGGTTGCTCCCAACCCCCCTGGAATCTTTCTCTCTCTGCAGCACCCCATCTTTCCTTCCCTCCCCCTCTCCCTTCTTATGCCGCAGGCCGACCAATGACATCAGCACCGACCAAAACACACTCCAGTGAGGTTCAAGGAAATGACTGAGTTAGAAGCCAGGAAGCAGAATGTGATAGGCAGCAGTAATTATCTAGGAAATACAAATGCCCTACTAAGAAGAAATTCTTCTAGAACCTTTGTTTATATTGCCAAACACATGTCCACTCCCCCCAAACCAAAGAAAGAAAGAAATTAAACAAGTTGGACCCTTTGTCTCCCTGCAGGCAGGGTCCTGGAGTCCAGAGCCCATCCCTTTGACTTCCCTCTCACCCACTCAGTGACTGGAGAGACAGTCTGTGGGTGCTCCCCAAAGCTGAGGAAGGATCTAAGGGACCTGTTTAAAAATGCCTGTTCTAGAAGAAAAAGTACAGCATCCCAGGCATGGATGTTGTTTATGGAAAAGGAGATGACTAAGCCCTTGAATGACTAGGGAAGTCATCAAATGTTACCTCCTGAGCCAGCTGTGCTGGGTTACGTGACACTGGATGACTGTGTTCAATAATGGTGGGCAACATGGGGCGCCAACAGAGGGAAGGATTTACTACCAGCTTGCAGGGAGTGGCAGCGTGCTGGGTACACAGAGGGTTGGAAACAGGCTACTTGCCACACCAGGATCACCTGTAATGTGGGATTTCCTGTCCAGTCTGGGAAGCCTGTGTGTTGACCGTTGCAGTATGAAGATACTTAAGAAATCTAAAATCCTCAGTACTAAATAGATGAATTAAAAAGTGGATCAGGGCTGGGGCTGTGGCTCAGAGGTAGAGCACTTGCCTAGCATGTGGGAGGCAGTGAGTTCAATTCTCAGTACCACATATAAATCAATAAAGTCCATTGACAACTAAGAAAATTTTTTTAAAAAAGTGGATCAGAGTTTGTGCGTGAAAGGATTTGAAAGGAGAGAAAGGTCTCATTGTTGTAAGATGAGCTGGGGATATGCAAGCTGACTAACCCTGACCCAGCCCTGTCCATGCCTGCCCTGCTTACGACAGGCATCCATGACCGTGGGTGACCAGGCTGACTCACCTGCCATGCTGCTGATATTCACCAGCCTCCCCTTGGATTTCCTGAGAAGAGGCAAAAACGTCTTGGTGACTTCCACGGCTCCGAAGAAGTTCACGGCCATGCATGTCTTGTAGTCGGCCATGGGAATGAGCTCCCCGTCCATGGGGAAGCCGAGGATCCCAGCATTGTTGATCACCGCCCACAGCCCTGGGGGCAGAAAGGAGCAGCTGTGAGGATGTGCAGGATGAGACAGCGTGGGGTTGTAACACTTCAGGCTCTGGAGACCCCTATGTCCCTTTGACATTTAGGATCCAGGCCAATCACAAGTTCTCCAGCAGTCTCCATGCATACCCAAAACCACCTACCATGAGGTGCTGTGTGCAGAATAAATCTATGAAATATCAAAAATGGGGCTTTTGAGAGTCTTTCCTTTGGCTTTGAAGTCCTTGCCTGCACCCAGGAAGCTGGCTATATTTCGTATAGGGGAAAGGGCACAACAAGCAGAGGGTAAGAATATCTTTGCCTGGCTTTGAAGTTCAAGAGCTTCCTCTGTTTCCTCCAGAAGGGGTGTGTGAAGACAGTGGGATATCTTTGCAACAATGTAGGATGAAATAAGAGTCTGATTTCTCTCATCCTTGATCTGGTAATGATTCCCTAGTTCAGGGAAACAGAAAAACTAGAAGGCAAGAACAAAGACCTGGAATAATTATGGGTCCCTTTTAGGGTTTTGAGCCCTATTCTCTGCATGTCCCCTGGTGCCACAAGTCCAGACCACCCTTGGAGAATCATTGCACAAACAGTGGTTTTCAACTCTCGCTGCACACTGGAATCCTGTGTGGAGCTTTGGTAAATCCCAGTGTGCAGGTCTCATCCCAGTCCAGTTGTTCAGAAACTCTGGGGTAGGAAAGACACAGAACCCAGGCCTGAGTAGTTTCTAAAATTCCCCAAGCTAAATGAGAGGAAAGAGGAAATACAACAACTCCAGTAGGATTCTTTGGGGTTTTTTGTTTGGTTGGTTGGTTGATTGGTTGGTTGGCTTTTGTTTTTTGGAGAGTGTGAGGGGAACTGGAGCAGAGGTAAGGATCTGGGAGAAGCAGAGATGCTACAATTTGATAGACAGACCTGAACAGACTCTGAGTTCCTAAAGCCTCTGCATGGTGAGAGACAGTTGTCAAGGTGTGGTTCCCCAACCAGCAACATCAACTGAGAACTTGTTAGAAATGCAAACTTTGGGGCTGGGATTGTAGCTCAGTGGTAGAGTGCTTGCCTCGCATGTGAGGCACTGGGTTTGATCCTCAGCACCACATAAAAATAAATGAATAAAATAAAAATATTTGAGTCCATCTACAACTAAAAAAATAAAAAAAAAAAAAAAAAGAAATGCAAACTTTGGAACCTCACTCTGACCCACTGGATCAGAAACTTTTGATCAGAATGTGTTGCTGAGCTCAGCCACTTTGACACAACCTGCCCTCCATGATCCTGAAGCACACAAGGGGTGAAGACCCATGGTTAGGAACCAACTGGGTCTCAGGCTAGGAAGGACAGCACCAGCCCTAATGGTTCCTGTCTGGTGGCAACAAGGAGGAAGTGCCAGCCAAACTGCTTGGAGACTGCATGTAGCAGGGACCTTTCAGCAGGGACCAGAATGAAGCACTGACCATCGAAACCTCCATCATCTCTACGCTCTCCAGGGGAATGAGACACGGCTCACAAGGGCACATGTTGCTTTTGCCACATGGCAGAAATTGAGCCATAGAAAATAAAATCACATTTCCTGCACACCGGTTTGACCTGAATTTACACACATTGGTGATGCTGAGCACTAAAGGAGATGATGTCTGGCACATAGGAAGAGCTCAACAGCTATTAGTTGACACATGGAGAGGATATCACCTTTGTGGCAAGTGCTGGTCTCAGCCAACCCCAACCAGATGCACACCTCTGGCCAGTCCACACAGAGCTCGATAATGTCCTAGCATAGACACTGGCAAAGGCCAGTAAATAAACATTTCATCTTTGCAGGCCCTGTTGGCTCAACTCCACTATTACAGTTGGAGCAAGCGCAGCCACAGACCAGGTTTATTTATGGACATTGACGTTGGATGTCATATGATTTTCATGTGTCTTCTTCTGATTTCTTTTAATTGCACAAAAATGTAGAAGCCATTCTTAGATCATGGGCCACACAAAAAAACAGGTGTCAGACCTAGATAACCTTCTTTCAATAATGAAGTTAAAGAGGTAGAGAACAGATTAGCAATTGCCAGGGCTTAGAGATAAGATATACAGCAGGTTATTGAGAGGTACGGCCTGCTACAACGCCAGAACGTTTTTCTTCTATCTGTGTTTTGGTACCTGTTAACCTGCCATGGAATTCTAAGCTGGCCGATAAGACCACTATACCTGTGGAACTTAATAACTTAATACCTTTAACCATAATTAATATTAGTTAACAATTAGCAGTCTGTGAGCTCTGAATCAATAACATGTTTTGTAGGAACACAGCACATGCTGGTCTGTCTCCAGGTCCCCAGTGGTTCTTTGACAAATAAACTCCTTGGTCACGGTAAAGCCCTGTCCCTCTGCCCCAATTCCTCTTTGACTTGGGATATGAACGTTACAGAGACCCCCCAGGAGAGTAGATGGAAGGAGTCCTGGCCATCCTGTCCCAGAGGAGGGATGCAGGCCACAAAACAGCAGGTGCTCACACCATGGAAACCAGTCCTCACATCCCTTCCTGCCTGGACACTGGGATTTCCACACTTCAGGTGCTCAGCCCTGTCCTTCTGGGCCTCTCAAAAGGGTTATGATTTGAACATATCCTTGAATAAGAAGCCACAGAGTCAGACCCATGAAAGGGACGGGCCCAACCCCATGAGACAGCAAGACTCCAGGCCAGGAACACTGTCTCTCTGCAAAATGACTGCACAAGGCTGCACCTCCTGAAAACTGATCCCTAGTGACCAATAACTTAATTTTCCTCTTTTCATTTCACGTATGGGTTGTTTACTGAGGCTTTACTGCTCTGAATGTTGAGTAAATAGAAATACAAGCCTTTTACTAAGCCTGTGCCTTGTGCCAGGGACCCTTCTGAGTGTTCTCCATATAATAGTTAATCCCTCAAGTACAAAACAGGGCAGCCACCATTATCTCTTTGTTCTAGGAATACTCTCTGAAAAGAGGTTATAAACTGGAAGTGCCAGAGGCCTCCATGGAAAACCCCCAAATGAAGCCAACATAGGAGAGAGCAGAACTAAGAAATAGATAGCGGATCCTAAGGACATTGCTCAAGTCCTGGATCCAGCCATGCCTGAAACAATGTCTTTTCAATTATATAAGCAACTTATACATCCTTCCAACACCATCCACCTTTCTTTTTGCTTTAGCAATTTTGAATTAGGTTGCGTCACTTGTAACTGAAAGAATCCTGACACATACATACATGGTTCTTGTTCTCAAGGAACATGGTGGTGGGGAGCAGGAGATGGATGGATATTTACAATAGTGCAGTACAACAGGTGTGAGCCAGGCATAACAAATGGGTGTCCTGAAGAAGTTGAATTACCAGGAAGGTCATGTAAGGGATGTCACGTGTGCACTGGTCTCCTACGTATGAGCAGCATCTGCCACAAAGACACTGTTGAACAAAGGCAATGAACGGTCTTAGGAAAAGGGGATGGAGGTGAGGAGCAGACTCCAGCAGGAGGAAGCTGGGTGTGCAGAGGTGAGAATCACACATTCTGTTCTGGAAACTCTTCAGAATCTATTACATGGGCAAACAGGTATTGCAGATTAAGGATTTCGCGGGACCCCTTATCCTGAAAGTCCTTTTAATCCTCATGAAGGTATTTCAATTCTGTTTGGTGACAGATAGGAAACCACGGAGCCAGCCAGGGAACCACTGAGAAGGCAAATCCTCATCATCTTTCCCGGCTTGTGGGAGCATCAGAACACGCAGAGGATCTTTATGTCAAAGGGTTTTTAGGAGCGTACGTATTGTGACAATTACTCTCCATTTGGAAAGTGGTGGGGAAGGAAAGACAGGTGACAGGAAGGTCATGGGGGACTCAGGCAGAGATGATGGGGGCCTGCGATAAACTGCAGCTTCTAGGTGATGGTGGGAAGCAGCTGGATGGCAGTATATCTAGGAGGTGGAACTGATACAGGATCAATAAGATGCAAGACCAAGGGTAAGCTGGAGGTCACAGTGACCCCCAGATTGCTGGCTTCAGTGATTGACTAGGTGACAGTACCAGCATCTGAACCGTGAAATGCAGGAAGGCACATTGATTTGAAGACTGGCATCAAGGGAAAAAGACAACCAGGTCGGTTGTTGACAAGTTGAAGTTGAAGCTTTAAGATACAAGGGAAACGTCAGGTGAACAGTTTTTTCTGTGTGCAGATCTGGACATAGAGGAGAAGAGCATAGTTGGCCACACAGCTCTGGAAGAAGTAGCATAAGTCAGTGTTTCTCCACCCTCACCAAACACCAGCATCGCCCAGGGAGCAGTAAGACCACTGACAGGGGCTGGGATTGTGGCTCAGTGGTAGAGCGCTTGCCTCGCATACGTGAGTCACTGGGTTCAGTCCTCAGCACCACATAAAAATAAATAAAATATATTGTGTCCATCTACAATTAAAAAAATTTTTTTTAAAAGACCACTGACAGCCAAGGACAAGGATGATTTAACTGAATTTTCGGGTAGGAGAAGCCAGGCAAGGCAGACCCCAAGTCTGTGGACCTCACACAGGGTGAAAGTTGGGAAGGAGCTCACCCTTGGTTGAATCTCTGCTGTTGCCATCTTAAATTCTGAATCATTTCTTAAACAAAAGGCCTCACATTCTCATTCTGCAGCAGGTCCTGTAGGTTATGTGTCCCATCCTGGACCCAAGACTGGGTATTTTCAGACACTCCCTTGGGTGGTTGCCATGTGAGTGGGAAGTTGTGGGGTGGAATCTTAGAAGCACTCGCATTTGCAGGGGGAAGGGAAAGACGCTCATCTGGGAGAAGCAGAAAGAGTGATCAGAGAACTGGGACCCCAGCGTCCAGGAGGAAAGCATGATCTCCTTCTCTAAGTGCCAGAGAAGAGTTCAGGTGTTGGACTTCAGGTCAACACTGATGAGCTTTGCCAGGTCAGTTAGAGAGGCAGGGCAAGGGTTAACGACCATTTGGACATGAAGTAAAAAGCAAGAGTGACAGGTTACAGAAAGCTTGCCATGAAGGAAAGAGAAAAGAAAGAGCAGAGGGTAACAGAGGCCTGTGACTGTGCCATGTCTTCTGCTAATCTGGGAAGCCTGATGCATTTAATATTGCTGGGAGGAAGGCCCTGAGGAGGAGGAGATGGGGACTGGAGAGTGACTGAGAGGACCTCAGGGGGAAGGAATGGGGCAGAGAATTCTGCAAGTGTCCTGAGGACAGGGCCTGTGTCTGAGTCATTCCTAATATCGAGGTGTCTACAGAGGCTCCTCCATGCGATAAGGCTCAGTGCAGATATTCTCAGGCGCAGTCAGCAGCCAGGGTGGAACAAATAATGTCATCATTCGAGGCTAGAAAGAGAGCCAGGTGTCAGTGAGGCGGGCATGGGCAGTCGAGGACTAGGTGGTTGGGCAGTACCTTTGTCCTGCACTTTTTCTACGACTTTGCTGTGAGCATCTTTTATCTGCTGCGGGTTGGTGACATCCATCTGGAGCACCGAGAGGCGCTTGGAGCAGGATCTTCGCAATTCCTCTGCTCCGGAGCCCTTTTCATCCAAAACCCCGGCAAATACCGTGAAACCCAGCTTGTCCAGATGCTTGGCCAAACCATGGCCGAACCCGGAGTCACCACCTGCAAAGGACCAAAGCAAGACAGAATGAGAACCAACCAAAGTGGCAGGAGAAAGAACAAGGAAAACCTCGCAGGCTGTGGACGGCCTCGCTCTCCGAAGAGAGGGGGTCCTGGGATGTTGGCTAAGTAGGGAAATATGTGGAAAAGTCAAGGCAGACCACTTCCTCATATAATAAAAGGAAGGTCGTGTAGAACTGGGTGTGGAAGGAGTAGATGGACAGAGGGACAATGAGCAAGACTGGGGGGATGGTGGTGCAGGATGAGCTGGGGGCCAAAGAAGAAAGTCCAGAGAACACCAGCAAAATGTTGTAACATTTTCTATTTTTGCTATAAGTACTTATTTTTCTTGTGTAATTCCTTTTTTCAAAGGTCATGCTGATAAGAATGGAGATCAGCCAGCCCTGCAAGGGCAGAGGAGGGTGTGAGAGAGAGGCCAGCATGCCTGGCATCTGCAAACACTGCCCGAGAGACAGAGCAGCCCAGACGGAAGGCCGTAAGCACGTTGCTCTGTGAGGACACAGGTGACATAACAGGTGGACGATGTGTCCGTTCTCTCAGAAGCTGAGATGAGAGTTTACCCCATCCAGTTTGGAAGATATTATGGACCCTAGAAAAAATATCTCCCACCCACAAGTGCAAGATGTAGGTATCTAAAATTCTAAAGTGGGAGACGGCATGAACGTGAAATCCCTGAGCCACAGCATAACAAAGATGTAACAGTTAGAAATGTTAGATGTCTCAACAGTTGTAACAGTGAGAAAAAAATGTACATCAGTGATATCATGTGACCTTTCCTTTAAGCCTTGAGGGATCACACTTGTTGGCTCGGGGACTATAGTCAGGCATCCCCCCAGGATTGCCTTCCCATACAGGTGGCCCACCAGGATATGAATCAACCTGGAGATAACTTAGAGCCAGACTTGGTGGAAGCCAGGAGGCCAGCCAGGCCACGCTGTGCTGGGGAAGCCAGTGTTGGCTGGATGGCCCCTCCCACTCCATGCTGCTTCACACCCCATCCCCCTGCCTCGACCTTGGCACAGCTGACATATGGAGGCTTCCAGTTCCCCTCAAGGTGGTGTGTGATCTTGGGACACCAGCATGTTCCCTCTGCACCAAGAGAACCATTCCATGTCACACACACGCTGGCTGGGGCCCAGCTCTCTGCTGCACGGACACATCAGCCACAGCACCTACTGACTTCTGCACAGGTGAAAGCCTCCTCCACCTGCTCGGGCTGCCAACCACAAAGGTATGCCAACTGTCACCTGCACCCAGGCCTGGCTTCTGTCACCTGCTGCCCACTTTCTGGAGAGGACCACGAACTTCTGCTTTTCATCTGGCCTTTGTGCCCTACACACCCAGGTGAGCTCAGTGCCTTGGTGTGTGTGCCCCCGCCTACAATGCCAGAGCTACGCCTCCCCCACAGGGATCCTCAGGCTCTAGTGTCTTGTGTGACTCCACCACGGATGAGGACTGACTGAGCCAGGGTCGCCCAGCTTTCCCCACTCAGCACTGTGGAACCATGACTTCAACGTGCTGGCACTAAAATTCAAGTCAATGTGATGGTAGTAAGAGGTGGAACCTTCATGGGGTCATAGATCAAAGGTCTTGAGGAGGAAGCTTATCCTGCCTTCCGTCATGGAGAAAGAAGCAAGAGACTCCACTGGACCCCAGATGCCAGTACCATGACCTTAGACTCCCAGCCTCCAGGACTGTGAGAAATAAATTTCTGTTCTTTATAAATTACCCAGTCCATGGTCTCCTGTTTTAGCAGCACAAGCAGGACTAAGGCAGCCCAGGAGGACAGGAATCTCGCAAGCTGGCTAGGCAGCGATGACCCCTTCCATCGGGCACGCAATGAGGCGTTGCTGTGCTTTTCTGAAGAGTGATAAGCGGCAAAGCCACAAATGGAGTCTCAAGTCCCACGGTGTCCACAGAAGTAGGAGAGTAGACTTTCTGGCTCATGACAGCACCCAGCTTTGGGTGAACCTCAGGTGATCTCCATCACATGCAGGCCTAGAGACACCCCACATCCTGATTATAGCCCCCCACCCTGTTCTTTCTCGAATTAGTTTCAGTGTCTGGCCTAAAACCCCACTTTTTTCCTTATTATAGACTCTAAAGCTTGTTACTGCCTCTTGGAAGTTCCTCAGAAGGCTAAACCCAGGGTCCCCAGGTGACCTGGCAATCCACTCCTAGGGTACACCCAAGAGAAGTGAAAGCACAAGATGTCCACGGTGCCCATAGCTACACTCTTCACAAAAGCCCGGAAGATGAAAGTAAGCAAACACCCATCATCCTGGGAATGGATAAGCAGGACGTGGTCTTTGCCTACAATGGTTTATTCATGATGGACAAAAAGGAGGGATACAGGCTACCACACAGAGGAGCCTGGAAGCAAGAAGCCAGGTGGCAGGGACAAGAGAAAGAAGCAGCTGTTCACACCTTGGCCCCATTTTCTCTGAGTATAGAGTGACCTGCCAGGCAGTGTCCAAGGCAGTGCCTTTGACCAGCTTCATGAGTCTGGGGTCTTAGGAAAGTTCCTAGGGCGAGCCTAGCACAGGGCAGGTGCTAGATGCAAACAGAGCAAAAATCACAAAAAAACTCCATTCAAGTCCTTTGATTCCCTGGGAAGGGTGAGGGTTAAGAAATCCTCCACCCCTGTGTTCTGGGAAGGGCTCACCATGAAGAACCTCCTCCCCTTGAGGGATTTAGATAAGACTCAGAGCGCCTTGTTCTAGACCAGAGCTGCCAGATTTCTCCTCTGCCATGTGGTAAGAGATTAGCTGAGCTGCTTGTTCCCACTGATCAACTGCAGCAAAATATCTGCTAACCTAAGGATTCTCTCCTCCCCCAGGTCCTGGCCCTCCCTCAGCCTCAGCCAGAAGACCACCCCTTTCCACAGCTCCTCCTGATCTTGCAGCTTCCTTATCTGGACTCCCAGCGCCCAGTTCTTTCTGGACTTGTTTATTCCTCCCTATGAAAACAAACTCCTTTTGCCTAATCCTTGAGATGTTTTGCAGATCACAGAGTCAGAGCATGGGCCCACTGCCACCCTCAGACCCTCAGGCTCCTGCAATAATCCTTGGGCATAAAGTTTCTTGTGACTACCCATGGTTTGTTTTGAGCTGGAGGAGAATGAATGGAGGCAGAGTTTACAAGAGACCATCTGCTTGTGCTCAGCTGTGAGGTCATGTGGCACAGAGGCCTGGGTGCGAGCAGACTCCACATCCCTGCTGGTGCCATCCTCCTTCCCTGCCTGAGCTTCCTGATTTGCAAAACAGGTTTAATAATAAAACCTGGATCCTTAATATGTGTGAAGTGCCTAAGCACCTATGGAGTGATTATTCTATAGGTCTGTTTTTAAAAAATAAAACTGCCATCCTTCCTGGTTTTCAGGCCTTTCCTTAGACAATGTTAGCAGATGGAGAGTTTGCCCCATGCTTGTCAAAGTGGTCCACTCTATGCTTTGAATATTGCCCTTGCTGCTCTGCTGACTGCAACTTGTGTGTGTGTGTGTGTGTGTGTGTGTGTGTGTGTCGGTGTAGGGGAGACAGGCAAGTGCTGGTAGTGTCGGTGGGATAACAGACACTGTCACACACCACTGGTGATTGTTTAAACTGGTTCCACCTCAATGAAAAGCCATTTGAAAATCCATATGAAAATCTTAAACGGTCCAAACAGTTGAAGACTACATAAACTCTAGAACTTCCACTTACTCTAAAGAAAAGTCACAGTGGCCGTTGCAAAGGAGCTTAGAATAGTAACCCTGATGTTTAAATGCTCAACTCCAGGGGACTGTGAACCAAGTAAAAGAGCAGCTAATGCTTGTAGAGAGCTTGTGCAACTTATTTTTTAAATGGACATGTTTTTTCTCTTCCTCTCTCCCTGTTCCTCCCTAATCACTTCCCCTCCCTAATCCCAGAGGAAACAGGATTACCTTTCTTCCTCATCCCAGACAGAGTTATCTGTCCTTGAGCACTCAACCACCATAGAAAAGAAGTAATCCAGACTTTGAGGATGGCACCAGAAGATCTCGGAAAGCAGTATTTCCCAAATTAACAAGTGAATTACGACTCTAAGAGAGAACACGTGGAAAGTAGCCTTTGAGTCACTTCTGTAAAAGCCCCCTGTTCCTGCTGATGGACAGAATCTCAGCCTTTGGGACAGGAGTCCCCTTGTTTTTCCTTTGCTAGCAAAGCAATAAACCTTTTTTCTTTTTCTCAAAACCATGTCCTCATTATTAGATTGGCACCGGTGACAAGGACTGAGCTTTCAGCAACATGATGGTCTGCTGGGCATCCTGGTTGAGGATCAGACTGCCTGGCTGCCTCTGCACCTTGGGAGAGAACATGGAACCGTGCAGAGCCTCCCCTTCCTTGTGAGAAAGTGGGGTTCGAACAGCATTCCCCACCTAGGCCGACTTAGGAAGTCACAGAGACAGACAGTTTCACACAAGGCCTGGCAGCCATGGCAGTGACTAGCCTGCTGGCTCTCACCCCAAGTCACTTCTGATGTGCAGGGTTGGAGATCAGGCTGTGCGGAGGCAGGCAGCCCTGCAGCTGTGCAGGGATCAAAGGGTCTTGAGAAAGTCTTGGCCAAGAGCCTCTCTCCACTGAGATAAGATAAGCTTTATGTACTCTGGAAAGCCCAAGGACAGAGCTGCCCCTGTGAAAGGGCAGAGGGTTTCCCAACGGCTGCACAGCTCGCGCTGCTGAAGTAATCATTCCTAGAACCGATGGCATGCTTCCTGCATGCCAGCCAGCCTGGCATAAGCTCACTCCCTGAACGCTCCAGTCACCCTGGGGCAAGTAATATTATTATAGCCAGAGGAGGAAACTGAGGCACAGAATGTTCTGTCTCTTGGCCAGGACACAGCAGAGATAGTCTAGACCCAGATAGGGCTTGGGATCGGAACATCTGGGGTGGAAAATATTAAAATTCTTCAGGACACAGGGTTTAGCACACAGTAGGTGGTCAATAAAAGCATGTGTTGAATGAATGAGCATTTTAGAGGTCTCTGGAAGGTGAGTACCTTAGAATAGGGAGGATCCTTTGTCCCCAGGCTGAGGGCACCCGAAGAATAAAGTGTTCAACAAATCAACTAATGTTTGTGAAGTCGGAAGCCTGTCTTAAGAGAGGGCAGAAAACCGCTGAGGTTGGTTTCAGCTGTGCCCTTTGAGACCATTCTATCTCTAGCGGGCTGGAGACCCATCAACTTAGAGCAAGCAGTGAGGCCAGAGTCTCGTCTGTGCACTACTGGAGTGAATCTGAAATAGCACTTGATGTTTAAAGTATAACAAAGTCTTGATTGATGTGCAAAATGGAAACACCTGTGAATCATCTTGACTATTTAAAAGTTAGCAATTGTACAGTTTCTGAGTGTATTTGTGGTCCTGCCACCTGGGGGCTCTGTGTGGGCTGGTGACTCATTGGTTGGGTCTTCAGGTGGACAGGCCATGAAGAATGCAGGTTGGGGACTTCTTCAGGCCAGGCTAAGAAAGGGACTCCTGCACCCTACCATCAGGGCTGGGTGAAGGGATGCAACAAAGCAGGGTCCCTTCGGGGCTACTTCCAGAAAGAAGGAAGAGGGGAAAGAAATTGAAAACCCTGTGGAAGGTGTCTAGTCTCTGGACAAGTAATGACACCTCATGGTCAGCAACAAGACCCATGGCACAGGCATTGCCCACAACTTCAACAATCTAGCATGGCTTCTATAATTTTCTTTTTTTTTTTTTTCCTGGTCTTTTTCCCCCTACGGGTAGTTCTTTAATAGGATTATAGCACACATAACATTTGCCAGCTAATTTTTTAAATTAATATTACATAAAGCAGCTTTCCATATTTTACATAGTCTTCAGAACCATATTTTTTTATTACTAGATTAAAATTTTCTCTATTAAAATGTGGCCTGAGAGAGATGATGAAAGCCCACATTCTAGAGCCAGCATACTTGGGTTCAAATAATTGTGCCACTTCCCAGCTGTGTGGCCTCAAGTCACTGAGCCTCTCTGCGCATGCATTTCTTCATCTGTAAAAATGGGTGCTGCGAGGACCTGCTGAGGACCTGCTCACAGGGTTGTCAGGATGAAATGATTATATATATTAAAATAATTAGAACAAGGCCTGGCCCACAGCAATTGCAAACTTATTCACTAAGGAGTAACTTTTTTTGTTTAACACATGCTACCCTTTCACTGGCTACTTCTAGTTTCTAGAACAAAAAGGGTTTTTGGTTCAGTTCTCCTTGCAGAAGATTGTCACAGCTATCAGAACCACAGTAATGAATCAGCCAAGGACATGGCTCTGTCTGAGAGTTCCACTGAGCCCCTCCTATGCCAGTGACATTTTCAGCCCACAGCAGCATCACACAGAGGCGCTCACAGAACCCACTGCTTCAGAAGCTCCAGACCCCTTCTCACAGTGGACTCCCCTTCTACTGGGGAAACAGCCAGAAACTGAAGACCTACTGTGCTTCAGTAAGAGGACATGGTCTGAATATGTGTTCCATTTGGCTCATACAAGATTATTTTGTAAAAATTTGAACCAAGATTCAAAATCAGGAGAATGCCACCTGCAAAATCCAGAGCAGGAATTTCTCTTGATCAAGCAGGAGATGGGCTGATCCCAAGCTCATCCCAGAGGGACCCATGAGCTGAGGCTGGCAGCCCCAGTGGCCACCCCCTCAGATGGGAGCAAAGCTCACCATGGGACCTGCCCTGCCTGGGACCCTGAGCTG
The DNA here is from genome assembly GCA_004024805.1 of Geosciurus inauris. Lineage (NCBI taxonomy): Eukaryota > Metazoa > Chordata > Mammalia > Rodentia > Sciuridae > Geosciurus > Geosciurus inauris. The sequence continues at coordinate 14,828 of PVHX01000568.1, read as the reverse complement.
AGGCTGTGACACACATTGTCCCACTTACAAAGGTCACCTGGATCAAGAGTTGTTTATCTGGTTGGAAGCCTGTGGGAAAGGCCTTTCCCCTCCTTTGAATTGAAGACTTGAGCAATGCTTCCAATTACCACCCTCATGTTGACACTGCCTGTGCACCGTGGAATAGGGTAAGTATGATCAGATGGCAGGGAAATAAAACACAAGTAGTGCACTTTAGACTTCCCTGAGGCCACAAAGGGCTCAGCTTCTAATCCAAGAAGAGCAAACACTTGACACCCCACCTCCCTTGTTGATAGTACTTCTAAGAGATTCCTGGGTGATGAGATCCTGGAAAATAGCTAGCGCCTTTGTGACCCATTTTTAATGGAAACAAGTATATTTTCCATGGAACATAACCTCCACGAATAACTGTCCCATAATCTGTCCCTCTGTTAACACAGGCAGCTGAGACACAGAGAGAATACTTGTTCAAGGCTATGCAGGGGGATATCTAGGGTCAGCCCTCAACCCCAGATGCGCTCTTTCTGAAGCACGTTCTTTTACTGCTGGGATTCGTTGTGTCTGTGAGCACTGAGTGAGCACAGGGGTGGCGTGAGCAAACTGGGGGCCAGTGATGAGTGATGGCTTCTCCCTTCACAGTGGGTGGGCTCCGGGCACCACTGCAGCCATGCAAAATCCCTACAGCTGCCCTTCCTGAAGGAGAACTGTGATGCGTTTTTGCTTGGTGTTGTGCAAAGAAATGCCTCTAAGCCTTGCCAGAAAATAAGCTACCAAAGTGGGCCAGCTGGATTTGAGCAAATGACAGTGCGACTGTATGGATCTAGAATGTCCCACAAAGGCTCATGTGTTAAAGACTTAGCCCCAGTCCAGAGTCCTATTGGGAAATAGTGGAAACTTTAAGAGCTGAGACCTAGGATGAGGTCTTCTGGTCATTGAAGGGGATTGTAGGACTCTGCCCCTTCCTCTGTCCCTCTTATTCCCATCCACGAAGTAAACAGTTTGCTCTGCCATGAGCTCTTGTCATGATGTCCTGCCAGAGGCCCAAAGCAGTGGGGTCAATCAGTCACGAACCGAATCCTCCGAAACTGAGCCAAATCCACTCCTCTTTATAAGCTAATTGTCTCAGGTATTTGGTTACAGTAATGGAAAGCTGACTCACAGAAATGAATACTCAAGATGCAATTCAGCCTCTCCTGAAATCCACCTGCTACTCCACGCTCACCCTACTCTGCTCAAAACAATTCAGTGCTGCTCATCTCCCTTGCTTCACCTTCTGAAACTCCTTGTTCTGTACAACACCACCTCCTTCCAGTCACCACAAGCAACATCTTCTCTCCCGATCCCCACATCCATTCAGTACCCATACCTTCCAATCCTAAAATTTGGACATCTGTCTCCATATTTCCTTTTCTGTATCTTATGGCAAAAAGCCAGCTCATCTCAACTTCACCTGCCCCCAGGCTGCCCACACTGGGGATAGGCATTCTCAGATGTGGACATCATGACTTTTATATTTTCATATAGCCTCTGTCAAGGGTCTACACAGAGCAGTGTGCCACCTCACCTATTAGTTAAAAAACACTTCACGTGACTCACTATGTTGACATCCCCTGGGGACAATGTGAGGTTAGCTGAAATAGGTAAGATTTCAGGTGTCTCCAGCCAGGACGAGAGGACATCAGAAAAGGATGAACTGAGTATCCAGACAAAGGTGAAGAGCTCCCTGTTGGCAGCACTTAGGGACCAGCCAAGACCCCATCTGTTTCCTTCCAGAACATCTTTGCAGTGATCCAAGGAAGATTTTTTTAAAAAAAATTTATTAGCTGCCCTCCCCAAAAGGAAAGAAAACAGGAAAATCCCATCAAACTGCTTATATCTATGACAATAAACAAGCAGGTGCTCTGGCTTGCCCCAAAGACCACTGATCACTCCCAACACTTCCTGACTCTTCTCACCTTCATTCATTCATTGATTCATTCCTTCAGGGATCACTGTGTTGGGTCCTAGCAATGCCACCCTTAAAGACAAATAGTCCCTGACTTCATGGAACTGACCACCTGGGACAGAGGGCCTCAAACCTGAGTCCATCTAGAAACTGAAAAATGCCAAAACCTAGGCCCCATCCCAGAGTCTCATTTAATTGGTCTGGGAAGAGGCCAGTACTCACTGATGACCATGTCTAAGTCTCTCCAGGTGATTCCAAAGTGCATACAGGGTTGAGTACCACTGATGTAGGGTAGTGATTCTCAGTTGTGGTGGTTTTATTCCTCAGGGAACATTTATTAATGTCCCTAAACAACACTGGGGTTTTGGGCAGATACCAGGTGTTATGGTTTAGATATGAGGTATTCCCCCAAAGCTCCTGTGTTATGCAAGAATATTCAGAGGTAAAATGATTGAGTTGTGAGAGCTGTAACCTAATTGGACTGACTGGATGTAACTAGGCAGGTGGGATGTCTGGGAGTAGTGTGTCCCTGGGGGCATGGCATAGAAGGGTTCATCTCCCCAGTATCCCCTTCCCTTCCTCTCTCTGCTTCCTGGCCACCATGAGTGGAGTGCACCATACCTTTCCACCATGATGTGCTGTCTTACCTTGGACCCCAAACAATGGAACAAACCAACCGTGGAAGAGACCTCTGAAACTGTGAGCCAAAATAAACATTTTCTCCTCTAAGTTATTCTTGTCAGGTATTTTGGTCACAGTGATGAAAACCTAACAAACACACCAGAGGTGTTTTTCAACATTCTTGGAACACAGAACAGACCCCACTACAGAGAATGATCAAGTTCCAAATGTCAATAGTACAAAGGTTGAAAAACTTGATCTAGAGAGAAGATAAACATTAGAAAAATAATGAACATTATTGGTGAATATTGTAAATAGAAAAGTTCTCGGATCTATGGGCCATCACTGAAGTTTACAAAGAATCTAAGTCCCTCCTTAAGGAATATTCTCTGGAAAAGAATGGGCAGGGAAGAGAAGGAAGTTGATCACCTCTGTCACAGCATGAACTCCTGCTAGGCTACCAGGTTTGCTGTTCTGCCTGCCACACTTAAAACAGCACTGGGAACACTGTAGATGCCAAGTGAATATTTGCCAAATGACAAAATGACCAACTGGCTATACATAATCCAGGGATACCACGTGTCCCCTGGCTTAGTCTCAATGTCCTGCCAATATTGGCTTCCTGGGCTGCGTCTTGCCCCTCCCCTGCCCGGCATCCATTCTTCCATCTTTATGACCCATGGTGCCTCCCTCTGCATCCCAAGGGTATCACTGAGCCCACTTTTCCTTTGCTTCACAGCCTCAGTTGTTTCCAACATTCATAGAAGAAGATTCAAGTATGTAACCCCAGCTTGCACTCCCTGGCAGCCTGACATGATTCTAATCCACTGTCTTCCAACTGCATGCGCTCCACTCCTTTCTGCTTCCTGACCCACATCCGTGGTCACAACAACTTCCCACCTGGGCTTCTGTCACTCATATCCCTTTCATCATTCCTTAAGCTTTTAATTTTTGAAAACTATTTCTTAGAAAAGAGAATTGTACAATGAACTACACACTCATCTTCCAGCTACAGAATTATCAATATTTTCTTATCAATTATCAACACTTTCTTTCTGCAGTATCTTATTAAACACCTGGTTTTATAGAGATGTAAGTCACCTATCATACAATTCACCTTTTTGGGGGGGGGGGCCACTGGAGATTGAACTCAGGGGCACTCAACCACTGAGCCACCTCCCTAGCCCTATTTTGTGTTTTATGTAGAGACAGAGTCTCACTGAGTTGCTTAGCACCTTGCCATTGCTGAGGCTGGCTTTGAACTCGCAATTCTCCTGTCTCAGCCTCCCTAAGTGTTGGGATTACAGGCTTGCACCACTGTGCCCAGCTCAGTTCACCCATTTAAAGTGTACAGTACAACATCTCTTAGATTATTACACAGTTGTGCATGCATTGCCATGATTTTAGAATGTTATGGTATAAATTAGAAACTCCATAACCATTATTGTCATTCCCCATTTATCTACCCTAACCCCACCTATCCTTTCTCCCTACACTCCTACCCCCAGGATTATTTATCACTTTCTTTTTTGCCTATTCTGGACTGCTGCAGAAAACCCCACACTTAATATCATATTATCTATAAACCTGTGGTATATATTATCAATATATACCATTCATAGATGAAGCCATTCTAACATGTAATATCATTATAAACCTGGTAAAAATCAATACTTCTTTAAGAGCATCTCACACCCAAAAAGTATTCACATTTCCTATGTTTTTCAAACATACTTGCAGTTGATCAGACTCAAGATCAAACCAAAACTACCCATCACATTTGGTTTTTACACCTCTAAAGCCTCTTTTAGTCTGTAAAATGCAATTATTCTCTTTCCTGTGTCCATTCTTTGTTGAAGAACCTGAAGGACATTTGTCCTTTAGAATATCACACATCCCTGCATGATGAATTGCTTCCTCATGCTGCTGTTTGACATGTTCCCTGTTCCCCCTTTTTCCCTGTGCCATTGGATCCAGTAGCTAGATTAGAGCTGGGTTTGGTATATTTTTTGTGGTAATGATGCCTTCCAGGATTGAAGGGGCCTCCTATTCTATCACACCATAGGCCCAGAGCCCCACTTCAAGTGGTTTCAACTAACTAGTGTGTCCAGATTCCATCAGCCTAACTCTCCATCAGGACATTTACCATCAACCTTTTTCTCTTTTACACTGGTGATTGTCACCTTTGTTTATTATTTTATTTTGGATTTTAAAGATGATTATTTTCTGATTTTATCAGTTCTTTTGCATTCATTAGCTAGAATCATGAAGATTGACAAAATTTTATGCTGCATTCATTGGCCTTATTGTTAGTATTAATATCATCATTGTTATTCTCCTTAATTTGAACACTCATGTAATATTGAGAATTTAAAAAACTAAAGTGCATATTAATATCATTAGAAGCCAAGACTTCTGTGACCAAAAGAAGTGCATGTCTAAAATTGAAGAAGTTATGTAAGTTTTGTCATCATAAATTAAAAGTACCAATATGAATTCATAATCTATTTTCCTCTTTCTAAACATCATATATTCCCTAGCTCTGTCCTTCAAAATGGCCTATCCAATGAACACACTAAGAGTCTATATTATGGTCTCTAACACCTTTTTCTCAAAAAAGAATCCCGGCTCCTTCAAGAAATAATAATTTTTAATTTTGTATGTGGGAGGATGTGGTAGAAAAACATTTTTACACTATTGGTGGGACTGTAAATTAGTACAATCCCTATGAAAATCAACATGGAGTTTCCTCAAAAGATGAGGCATGAAACCACCAAGCGACTCAGCTATACCACTCCTTTGTATGTATCCTGAAGAATTAACATTGGCATACTATCATGACACTTGCATACCCATGTTTATAGCAGCACAATTCATATTAGCCAAACTATGGAACCAGACATGAAGATAATGTGTTATACAAACACAATTGAGTGTTATCCAGCCATATAGAAGAATGAAATTATGTCATTTGCAGGAAAATGGATGGGACTTGAGATTATTATGTTAAGCAAAACAAGCCAAACTCAGAAGGTCAAGGATTGTATGTTTTCTCTCATATGTGGAAGCTAGAAAGGAAAAAAATAAAACAGGCGGGGGGATCTCATGAAAATTGAAAGAAAATCAGTAGAGGAAAGAGAGTGGGGGAGGGCGAGGGAGTAAAGGGAGCATACTAGGAAATGACCTTGGCCAAATTGCATTGTTATATATGTGCACGTATGAATATGAAACAACTATTATGTATAACTATAATGCACCAATAAAAAATATGGAGAAAAAGGCTACAGTTCATTGCTACACTCCTGCTAGAACAAGCACGTTTCCTCCAAGGGGTGCGTGTCCAGTGGGGTGCTGCAGCTGGCTGGCACTGCCTCCGAGAGCCACTTGTTAAATATGCATGATCAGCATCTTCACATCATCACCATGTTTGAGGTGCTACAGGGATTCACCAGTTTTTATTTCAAAGTTAAATTTTTGAAGTTCAGCCAATGGTGCACTGATTGGTCACAAACAGTTTCCCAAACATCAGAGATCTGTTCTTCCAGATCCTTTCTTTTCTAATGACCATATGCATCCATTCATTGTTCATAGGAACCTATTACATTTTCTTCAAATTTATATTTATAAAGAAAACTGGAATCCAGTTGTCTCTGGGATTGAGGGACTGGTTCCAGGACCCCTGTAAATACCAAAATCTGGAGGCTTAAGTCCATATATAAATGGTATTGTATTTGCATATACCAAACACACATCCTCCCATATATTTTAATCATCTCTAGGTTACTTATAATACCTAATATAATGCAAATACTTTTCAAATTTTTACACTATATTGTTCAGTAAAGAAGAAAAAAGTCTGCACATGTTCAGTACACATGTAATTTTTTTCAAGTATATTTGACCCCCAATGCTCAAGTCTACAGCTGTGAACCCACAAGTTCAGAGAGCCAGCTGTACAGAGATGACTCTGATTCAGCATTCAACTGGGATCTGATCACCATGAAAACCCACACTGACCTTAGAACACAGGTGGAGTGACCCAGGTGGGTGTGGGAGTGGCCAGGGAGGTGAGCACTGAGGACATTCACCCAACCTAAGGGAACTAGGCCCAGTAAGTCTGGGAGCCTTATATTTAAGTGTGTTGTTTCATGCCTGAGATCTCAAGGTAACTTGTCTTTCTTTTAGTAGACTGTGTTTTTTCAGAGCAATTTTAGAGTTACAGAAAAATCAGGAATGTAGTACATGAGAGATTTTGTATTTTTGGCCTATGGTTTGCCCTATTAACATCTTCCGTCAGTATGCTACATTTTCTACAACTAATGTCAACACAGTATCATTAACTAGATTCCACATTTTACTGGGATTTCAGTACTTTCTACTTAATGTCCTTTTTCAGCTCAGTGTTCCATCTGGAACACTCCTTGTATTTAATCATCATGACTCCTGAGGCTCCTTTTGGCCACAACAGTTTCTCAGACTTTTTCTCGTGCTTGATCACCTGATAGAGCAGTGTGCATTGGGTTTCTCTTCTGCTCTTCCCCACTTGCCCCCCAGCACCCTTGGAAAGGAGGTCACTATGTGCATCCCACACTTCAGTGGTCCTCATTTCCCTTAGGGCAGAGAAGCTACATAAATTATCTGCAATTCTGCATAGAAGATTTTTGTTCTCACTCATTTATTAATTCAGTCAGTCACTTATTTATATCAGTATGGATTCATGAATATTTATTTTATACTTTGGAAGATAATCCGATACTACTTTATTTTAGTGCCCAAGTTTTCCCAGCTTCAGCCATTTAGAGCTTTCTCTGTTAGCGCCTTTGAAAACGTATCTTTTCTCCATTTTAAAAATAAGGAAATGAAGCTTCAGAAAGAATATAAAAAGTTTCCAATGTCACCCAACTAACAAGAGAAGTAATACTCTGTGAACCTACCTCCCCAAGATTCTAAAGCATGTGTTTGTTAGTTTGTTCTTCCTACCCACCGTGTTCTATCTAAATGTAGTCCACCTTTGTTACTAAAGGCCATAACATTGAAACCACCATTATTGAGAAACTTCTTTAGTTATTTAAAAACTTTTCATTAAAGTAAATATGCACACAGAAGAGTGCACCAAAAACATAAGTGTACAGATTACTGAATATCCAGAGGGAACCTACTCATGCGAGTCCCCAGATCAAGAAACAGAACATGACTGACTCACCAGAAATCTCCCTGTGCCTCTTTCCCCCTCATCCTCAACTCCCAGGGACCTTATCCTGACTTCTAAAAGCATAAATCAGTTTTGACCAATTTTTGCTTTAAATACATGGACTCAAGTCGTAGCCCTCTTTGTGGCTGCGTTCTTTTGCTCATTTTCCCATGTCTTCATGTGGTTTGTTAGTGGAATTTTTTTTTAAAGGTTCCAACCATATATTTACAAGCAAGGTTACAAGCAAAGTAACACTTGTAAAAACAGGCTAAGTACCTGCATAAAAATAGTACAGTACTATATAAAAAGTAAATTTACTTAAGATTAACATAACCAGAAGGGAAAACTACTTAGAGATATGGCCCATTTTCCCAAGGTGGCTTAGTTCCTCCTCCCTATTCTTCTCTTTAGTCTTATTTCCCAAGGGCAGCCTTATTCATGTCCCTGAGAGGCTTTCACACAAGAAGCCTGCTTCCTGGCTGACCCGGTGCCATTCTTACCAACACACGGTCAAAAACTTACTCAGCTGCCTCTAACATATAATATTACAAGATGCTGCTTGCCAAATTTGACTAAAATACTGCTCCTAAATCCAGGAGATCTGTGATTCACATACATTCTCCATTTTCTTTTTCAGTAACAATGACGGCCTTGGTGTCTCACACCCAGGATGGCAAACTCTTGGCATCATGCCACAATTCTTTCTCACGTGGCTGTGGATATTGTTAAATGAATGCACACTCTGCCTTGGCATCTCCTCAGCCCAGCACTTCTTACCAGTGAGAAGGAATCTATTTACCATCTCTACTCACGCCCAGAACATTGGAATAATTTTCTACTCGGCCCCTGGCTTTCCTGCATTGTTTTTAGGCTTCTCACTTTTCTCACATCTCTCTCCTATTTATGAACCTACTCTGGTTCCCACTTGCCTGGTAGGTAGTAGACAAACGACCCTGCCTGAGTTTCAATGACATCTATAATTTGCCTGCACCCACTCAAGCTTTCCATATTCCCCAACCTCAGAACCTACCTCAGTTCCAGGCTCCTTCATCTCACACAAGTCCTGCATATCCCATGCTGTGTGTTCCCACCTGTCCTTCTAAACATTTATTCAACCCATTCTTCCAATGGCATTTTATTAAGCACCTATTATGTGTCCTGCTCTCTTCTAGATCATGGGGGTATAGAAAAACATAAAACCATCCATGTCCCTATGCCATAGAGCCTGCATTGTAGGGGAAGATGGGAAAATCCTAAAAATGAACAAATGCATATGGTGTCTCATGATGATGATTGTCATGAAGCAGCATAGTGACTGGGGATGTCATTTCCTACAGGTCACATTCTGTGTGCGGGGTCAGAGAGGGGATCTCTGAGGGCATCACCATTCAGCAGCTATCCCAGGGAGGGAAAAGCCTACCAGGCACAGTGCAAAGCAGGTGCAAAGGCCCTCAGACAGGAGCATAAGTACCAGAGTGTGCCAAAAAGATCATTTTAGTGAGAACAAAGTGAGAATGAGAACAATGGGAGGTAAATCTGAGCAGTAGTTCAAGACTAGTTATTGGGGGACCTTTAGATCAGTGGCTCTCTCCTTAGACAATTACCTCCATACCCATCCCAAGTGACATTTGACAATGTCTAGCAACATTTTTGGTTATCCCAACTGGGACATGTTACTAGCATCTAGTGAACAGTGGCCAAGGATGCTGTGGCACACTGCACTGCGGCACGTTCTCGAGACTGTCCCTGCAACAAAGAACCATCTGACCTCAAGAGTTAACAGCACCCAGGTTAAGAAGCCCTGCTTTACATCTTGCAAAGACTGTGGGCTTCATTGTAAAATGAATTGAAATGTCATCAGAAAGCGTTGAACAAAGGAGGGATCTGAACTGACTTGGGTTTTGAAAGGATCGGTTTGGATACTGTGGAGTGAATCATAATTTAAATAATGATATCAAAGGCCACTATTTACTGAGCACTCACTGTATTTGAAACACTGTGCTGCTCACCTGTCCTAAGGTATCTCGGCATTTCCTTTATTGCTTCTACCACCACCTGACATTGTGTTAGATGTTGGTCCATTAATTTTTATATGTTTGCCTCTCCTGTAGAGGCCAAGCTCCCTGAGCCCAAGAACTTTGCCCTGCCAGTTTAGTCTCCAGCACCCATGGCTTCGTGTGCACTGGGTGCCCTCTATTTATAGCTCCCAGCGTTGATCCCCAGTTCAAACAAGGAAACCAAGTTAGCGTCTGTGCCCTGAACCACAGCTATGAGCAAATACATTTCCCTCCTATTCCCAGGACATAATGTCCAAGTTTGGTGAAAATCCCTGGAAAGAAAATCTGCTGGTGGATAATATTCTGGGTGAGTTATCTAAGTAGTTATTGCTGCACCTTGCTAATCTCTACCGGTATCATTTATTCATTTACCAAATGTGCCCTCCCTGTGCTAGGCACTGGGGATATGCTAATTAGGAGGAAGATGTCGTACCTCTTACTCTTCAGCTCAGTCTGAGATTAAAAACCACCTTAGAAGAGATGGCTTAAATGACAGAAGTTCATTCTCCCACAACTGTAAGCCCAGGTCTGAAACCAGGTACCAGCATGGCCAAATTCTGGAAAGGGCTCGCTGCACCTGCAGGTGGCCACCTCCCCACTGTGTCCTCACACAGCAGAGAGAGAGGGAGAGGAAGAGCGAGGGTGAGACTCTCTTCCCATCAGAGCAGTAATCCTATCATGATGGTAGGATTCCTACCTCAGAATTCCTGCCTCAGAATCTCATAGGAACCTAATCACCTCCCAAGAGGCCCATCTTCCAGCACCGTCCCACAAGGGGCTTGGGCTTCAACATACGAATTTTTAGGGGGAACACAGTTCTGGCCATAGCATCGTCCTCCCAAAGTTTACAGTCCAGTGCTGGACACAGACGGCACACATGACCAACACAATGAACTATGCCAGTGGGGGTGAGGAAAGATGGGGATGAGCTGGTCACAGAAGACTCTCCTGAGGGAGTAACTCGCAAACATCAACCATCAGCAAAAGAGCTCGCTCATAATGTGCACATTGACCACATGTGGAAATGACTCCACTGATACATTACATCAAATAAAAGGTAGTGTTAAAATTATTTTCACCTATTTTTCCTTCTACTTTTTAAAATGTGACTATTTGAAAAATTTAAGTTGTGGCTGTGCCCTCTGTGTGTGTGTGTCTCTCTCTCTTTAAGAGATTATCGGCAACAACTGCTGAATTAAGTCAAAATAATGAACTTCTATCTGTGGTTATGTATCCATGTTAGAGCTTCCTCATGGGATGCAAAAGGGGACACTACCCTCTGCAACCCCACTTCCAGTGTTGTATTGTTACCCAGGAGCAACCCAAGATGAAGCTTTCTCTCCAGGGGTCACAGCACAGAGTTTTTATCTGTGCAAAGTCTCACAGTTAATTTAGGACATATTTAGACCCCAGCCACCACCAAATTATCTCCACTGGCTTTTCTCTGCCCCACAATGGGCTGGATGCTACAGGTAGAAAAGGAACCAGGTGAACCCAGCACCTGGCCCAAGGGGCTTGCCTCCAAGAGAGAACTCAGAGTCCACAGCCAGCACTGTGAATTTTTCCAATCCTGAAAAATGTATCATTAGTTATGCCGGTAGTTCTTGTTTTTATTTTTCATCTCTGCTATGTGTGTTGAAGTCAGAAGAATGACAAATGGTAGTACTTCAATGATTTCTTTTCTAAGGCTCAGCACAAGAGGAACACTGAAGGTACATCGTCTAGAATGCTTGTCTCTCCCAATCTTCCTTCCTCGAATACTTTTGGCTTGGCTTCTTTTCCCTGTGGTTCAGAGTAGATGGCTTGTATCACAAACTCCCAGATGTGCATGGATGTGGTGGCTCCCTCTATTGACTCTGCACCTGCCACACAGCAAAAACCTGTGCCACTGGGAAAAGGATTTCTTAGAAAGCATTTTAAGTTTAATGAGTTATGATGAGTTGCAACACCAAGAAACATTGAGACCCGGAAGTCACGAATTCATAGCCCATCAACCCAGCACTAGCAAAACATTCAGTTAATCAGGAAATAACTATAGAATTGGCATCTCCTAGAAGTGTGGTGGTCACCTTTTGCTTTTGCTGCTGTTTCAGCTAGGAACTCTACAGTAAAGGAAAGACAAATAGGGTGATTTGGGAAAGTTTAATAAGGAACATGCCAAGAATCAAACCTCTAGGCAAGTACAAATCCAGATCAACTCTCCCGGGTCTTCAGGGGCAAAAGAAGGAATTAGTTCCTGGAATCCAGAGACACTGAACTATGACCTTCAGACAAGGGACACAGGTAGCCCGTAGTGACCTTGTAAGAGGGCCCCAGGGAGGAATAAACACTGTGATTTCTTACTCCTGGCTTTCTACAACCTCCAGACCATGCTGTGTGCTGGGTCAGCCACAAGGGCCAAGAGCATGGTGAAGAAGTTGGCAGAGGGCAAATGCTGTGTGGATCACCCATAGCCAGCAAATCAGCTCAGACTCCACCTCTCGCCCTTTTTCTGGTAACACATCCCCCACCTGGTGTCGGGAAAGGTTATGAGTTGAACTGTCTTCCAAAAAGAAATGTTGGAAGTCTTGGCCCAGGTCCTACAGAAAATGACCTATTTGGGAAGGGGGTTGCTACAGAGGCCATTAGTTGAGAGTACAATGAAGAAGACTGGGCTCTTCACCCAGTAAGATTGGTGTCCTTATTTTAAAAAAAAAAGAAAGAAAGAAAGAAAGAAAGAATTTGGGCACAGACAGAGGGAAGACAGCCATGTGAGGACAGAGGCTGTGATTAGGGAGATGCAGCCACAAGTCAAAGATAACCTGGGCACCCAGCAACCAGAAGAGGCAGGAAGGAGCCCTCTCCCAGAGACTGCAGACACCCTACAGCCCTACCAATAGTTTAATCTAGAGATCTGACCTCCAGAACTGTGAGACACTAAATTTCTGTCATTTTAAGTTTATGATTCAGGTTAGACATTCCTAATCTGAAAATCCAAAATCTGAAATGCTTCAAAATCCAAAAATCTTTGAGCACTGACATGATAATATAAATGGGAGATTTCACATCTGACCCCATGTGAGAGATGGCAGTCAAAACAAAGGCACACAGCACACAATTGTACAACTTTACCTCCAGGCCACCTGTACCCAGTATGTAGGAAACACAAGTGACTTTCATATTTAGACTTGAGTCTCACCCGCAAGATGTTTCCCTATGTACATGCAAATACTCCAGAATCTGAAACCTTTCTGGTCCCAAGCATTCTGGGTAAGGGATACTCAAGTTGTACTTTGTGACTTCAGCCCCAGGAGATGAAGCTACCCTTCCCTCCTACATGTGATCTTTGGTGACAGCCAACCCCACCCAAGCTAAGGAAATGGGTGCTTTTTCCCTCGATTGTCAATTTTGATCATTAAAAAATAGAAAGTTGGGCAAGATCTCAACCCAGATCCCAGTTTTGTCACTTACCAACCCAGTGGGACCTGGGTGAGCTGGTCCAAGGAAAAGCTTGCCCTGGGGGCTGCCGCCTTCACGGGATTTCTAAACATCTAGAAGTGCCTCCAGAGAGAGCAAGGGAGCATCCCACTGTGAACAAACTGGAACTCACTGGCAACTCTACACATGGGAACCTCTCCTGAGCACCATTTTGGAAACATGAAGATAACCTCGTTCCATTCAAGGAGGAGCAGCTGAGTATTACTGCTACACTCAATTCCCAGAGGTGGCAGAGATGGTCAGTCAATAGGTTTGTTAAATTCACTATTTGCAAAGGCTGTGGCATAAGGAAAGAGAGAGAAGTCATGAGATCCTGGCCTATCTTCCCACTTTTCTGCAAGAAGCCAGAATCTCAACATGCAGAACAGAGAAGAATGTGCCCTCCCCAGTCCACCAAGCGGGGACCTGGATTGGTTCCTTTTCTCAGGGACCATCCCCTAGGAAAACTGTTTCAGCAGACAGTTAAGTCATGGATACAATTTGGTTCCTGGCAATGTGACACTGAGGTCATCTCCTGAGCACCTATCATGTGCCTGGCTCTGTACGAAGCACAAATGTACAGTGAGAGCCTGACCTTGGCAATGGTGAGCCCTAGAGACCCCAAGGCCCAACAATATGCTCCCTCCAAGAGACTCATCTCATTGGCAAAGACATCCACAGACTAAAGGTAAATGGATGGGAAAAAACACACCACTCACATGGATTTCATAAACATGCAGGGGTTTCTATCCTCATATCAGATAGAGTGGACTTCAAGCCAAAGTTAATCAGAAGAGACAAAGAAGGACCTTTCATAGTGCTTAAGAGAATTATACATCAACAAGAAATAACAATTGTAAATATTTATATCCCCAACAATAGAGCATCTACATACATCAAACAAACCCTTCTCGATTTCAAGAAGCAAATAGACCACAACACAATAATACTGGGTGAATTTAACACAACATTAGATATATCCTCCAAACAAAAACTAAATAAAGCTATAAAACTAAAATATACTATTAATAATTTAGACTTAACAGACATATATAGAATATTTAATCCATCAATGACTGAATATAGTTTCTTCTCAGCAGCACATGGATCCTTCTCTAAAATAGACCATATCTTAGGTTAAAATAGACCATACAAAGTAACTCTTAGCAAATAAAAAAAATGGAGAAAATACCTTGCATCCTATCAGATAATACTGGAATTAAATTATAAAGCAACAATAAAATAAAAAATAGAAGTTACTCTAACACCTGGAGACTAAATAATATGCTACTGAATGATTAGTAGGTAGCAGAAGAAATCAGGAATGAAATAAAATAGAGGTAAATGAGAATAGCAACATATCAAAATCTCTGGGACACTATGAAGGCAGTGCTAAGAGGAAAGTTCATTGCATTGAGCTCATTCATCAAAAGAATAGAAAGTTAACAAATAAATAACCTAACATTACATCTCAAAGCCCTAGAAAAAGAAGAAAACAACACCAAAAGCAGCAGACAAGACGGGAAATAATTAAAAGCAGAGCTGAAATCAATGAAAT